>CATIWM010684804.1:0-22581 GCA_949671775.1 Mallotus repandus
CAATTTTCATAATTTATAAATAATATTTTATAAAAATATTATATATATATTTTAAATAAACATTAATTAATATTTTAACATGATTAAATTGGGAATAAAATGAAAATAAAGTTTTGAAATCAAAATTTAGCGACGAAAAAAAATCCGTCGCTAAATTAACGACGGATATGAAAATCCGTCACTAATTTAGCAACGGATTTATTTTCCGTCGCTAAATTTGCGACGGATTTTCATATCCGTCGCTAAATTTGCGACGGATTTTTTTTCCGTCGCAAAAATTAATCAATTTTATTATTTGACCACATTCTGTCGCTGAGAAGCTTTTTTCGTTGCTAATCCGTTGCTATTTTGCGACGGAAAATTCTGTCGCTGAATTCCGTCGGTAAATCGACAGATTCTTGTAGTGCATACTCCAATAATAATTTAATAGTCTCAAAATAATTTTTATTATATTTAAAAATAATGACAATAAAAATTGAAAAAAATAAAATTAATATAATATATTTTATTTTTAATTTATTTAGTTATCTTTTTCTATGTATAAAATTTTTATTTTAAAATACTTATGGTTTATTCAATATAAAATATTTAATTATACTACATCTAAAATACTACTCTTCTTTTTTATTAGAAATTATATCTTTTATTCTAATCAAAGCATCCACCTTTTATTCAATTAAAAACACAATTTTCTTTTTATTTAATGTAGGTAAAAATGTGTAACTTATCAATTATTTTTTAATTTTTATTTTATTTCTCCAATTATTATTATTACTATACATATTAAATATATATATATATACTTTTAACAAAAAATTATTAAATAAAATTGTTATAATAACTTTGTGAATTTTCCTTTTATATTTAATTAATTTGTAATTTTAAGTTTATTCAAATTATTTAATAATTATATTAAAATGTGTATATTATTTAAAATTCTTGCAATTCACAGTTTTACGACTAATTTTAATTTTAATTTTGGTGTAAGTGGTGATAGGGATGGCCACATGTTGATTTGAATTCAAAATCAGACTGAAAACGGTTTTGATCAAAATTAGAATTAGAACTAGTCAAACGCGGACTAGCTTCAAATTGGCTTAAAACTGGATAAGCTTGTTTAGGGTCCGTTTCATCTCTAATGGAATTGTAACTGGCAATTTCAGTTCCAAACTATAACTTTTTTTAAAAAAATATTTACTATTAAAACCGAACCAACCAAAAAATCATGAACCAGCTAAATTGAAACCATAAACCAGAATCAGTTGGTTCAGAATTGATCTGAAACCTAAGGGAGGGATAGTTTCAATCTGGTTCCACCCTTTATTGAACCGTAAATCAACGATTTCAAACTAAAATTGGTCTGTTCACAAACTATGGCCACCCCTGAGTGGTGAAATTAAACCACCCCCAAGTGGTGGAATTAAACATTTTAGACATTTGATTTTGTGGAATTTCATTGCAATTGCAACTAAATAGTTAGGATAAATTTGTATTTTATAATTTTATTTTACTTACACTATATGTTTTTATCGATTATACGTCGTAAGGTTGAACTATAATTTAGTCTTCAATAATAATTAGTATGAATTTTGTTTATAAAAAAGTAATTAATGTATAATTATTTATACTGAAAATAAATAAATAAAAATTTAATACGAAAATCAAAATATACGATTTTGTAAGTTATGGAATTGTACATTAATTTATGTATAATTAATTGATTCATCACATTTGTAAAATGTAATTACAATATAAATTTTAGAAATAAATTTGATTGATCAGTTTTCCATTCTTCAAAGCGCTGCAGATCCATTGCCAACATGAAATTTCTGCTGTTTAATTCCTGCCATCAGAATTACACAGAATTAGTACCTTTTAATATATATAGTTGTAATGAAGTTGTTGAAATTGATGATGAATATTACCTTGGAATGTAACTAGTAGTAATGAAATCAAGAGCTGGATCAGCAATTTTCGCAAAAGCAGCTGGAGACAATACAAATGTGGTGCCAGGGTTTGCATGCCCATCATCAACCACCTTCACGGTAACAGTCTGGCCTTGCTTGCAAGCACCAGCACCTGAACCGCTAACGCACTGCACGTCATATAGTTTTCCACAGGCTGAAGGACCATTGCGTCGCTAAATATTGATATATACATAAATAACAATAGTCAATGAATTGTTTAATTATACGATAAATGTACCACGTTAGATGGTTATTGGAAAAAGGTTACTTACATGTAAATTTACTGGTGTACTGGGAAGCAGTGCCAATAGCAGCAGCGCCATAAGCAGTGCAGAGAATATGAGAGAACACAAGGAAGGTGAAGAGAAAGTGGCATGCGTATGGTTTGCTTAATGGGCTCATCTTGTTTGTAAATGTTTTGTTTGAAAACAAAGCAAAGAGATGGATGCACGAAGAAGAGAAGTTTTGTTTGAAAACAAGACAAAGAAGATGGGTTCTGCAAGACGAAGAGAAGTTTTGGCTTTTTATAAAGAAAGAAAAGAGTTGGCAAATCTTGACTCAAATTGCATTATTAACTATAATTAATGTTTTTACAACAAAAGAATATACTATAATTAATTTTTTCTTTTTTCTAGCAAGTAAATTCAAACCGCTATGAGCTCTTGAAAGTTACACTTTTGATGGAAATCAAGTTGTCTGCATATGACATATATATTTTTAAATAGATATGTTTTAAATGGTGCATAATTAGTTTGTTTTTTTTTTCATATTTTCTATTATCTATTTTCTCATAAATAAGTTTATTTTTATATAAATTATAAAAATTAATATAAATATAATTAAAAATATAAAAATTTATAAAATATAAAAAATTAATGTTCATTAATATTTTATGAAATAAAAACAAAATAAAAAAAAATAGTTAGGATTAGAATTGCCACATGATAAAATTTGTCTTAGGTGGCAAAATATAGTCATAACTTTTATATATTTTATGACGATGATACACGCTATTCGCGATCATGCCCTTTTATATTTTTTATTTATATTATTAAAAAATAAATAATTATTTTTAATATATATATATTAGAAATTTAAAACCTAAGGTGTACATAGGTGAACCTGTCGTATAAGAATTTAAATACTTATAATTGTATATTTTTTTAATAATATAATATGAAAAAAAGAAGAAGAGTAAAAGTGTAAATGTCACAAGTAACGATATCATTGTAGTCGCCACTACTCGTGACATATAGTATTTTTCATATTTTATATAGATTATGATTGGTACATTAATCAGTAACATTGACTAAATACCCCAATCATTCTTCTGTATTATCTCTTTGTATCCTACATAACAGAGGCATTAACTAATTAACTTGAAGCCTATGAGGCATCCAACCAACTAATTAACTTGAAGCCTATAAATATATATAACATTCATAATGTGAGAAAAAATGGATGGTCAGCAATGAGCAGTTTGGTAATACTAAAAAATAAATTAATGAAATCAAGAAAGCAATTAATAAACTTCATACTGAAGAAGATGATAATGATAAAATAGAAAGATGCAGAGAGCTAGAAAATCATCTGGAGGAACTCTACAAACTGATGGAGATGTATTGGTATCAAAGGTCAAGAATTAATTGGTCAAGAGTTGCAAATAAAAATATTAAATTTTTTCATGCTTCAGTTATCCAAATAGTAATCATATTTTAAAAATTAAAACTAATGATGGTTATTGGTTAACTGAAGATAGTGAAATTAAGAATTATATTACCAGCTTTTATAAAAACCTTTATACATCCTCTGATACAAATTTTCAAATTGAAATCTCGGTATTGTTCAAGCTGTGTTAAGTGATGATATTAATGATCTGCTGCTGGCTCCTGTCCTGCAGGATGGTGAAATTAGAAACGTTGTTTTTCAGTGGGAGCTTATAGGACTCCATGACCATATATATATATATATATATTTTTTTTTTTTTTTTTTTGGTATTTGTTTATCAAACTTATTGGAATACTGTAGCCTGTAGGGGAGTCAGTTTGTAAGGTTGTGCAAATAAATTTTTTAGTCAGGTTTCATTTTGAAGGAATGGAACAAAACTCTTATAACCCTAATTCCAAAAGTTCCAAACCTAATCTTGATTAAAGAATATAGACTTATTAGTTTTTGCAATTTTTTTATAAAATAATTGCAAAAATCATTGTTAATTGGGTCCAACCTTGGTTGAATAGTTGGGTGCATCCAAACCAAACAACTTTTGTTCCAAAGAGAGTTATTCAGATTAGGGATGTACACGGTACGGGGAATTCGGAGATTTAAAATTTTCAGAAGTATATCAAATTTTGGAGATTTTAAAAATAAAATCTTTAATACCAGTACCAAATTTAAAAAACTCCATATTGGTATCATCCTATTTTTCGGGATGGTTCGGTACGATATTTTCATTCTTTCTGAATGGATCGGTATGATTTGGTTCAAAATGGGGATCCAGAAATTTATATTATATACAAATTTATATTATTAATTGAGTTTGTATTTATTACTTAAAAATGAGAATGTATTAATTTTTTGTAATTAATATAGTATAAACCATTGTTGACAAAAAAATATAAACCATTAAAAAAATATTATAGTTATATGTTTACACAGTATTATAGTTAAAAACTATTAAAAAAATACAATATAAACAATAAAATGTCTACAAATCATTATAGTTATATCATATATGTTTGTCAAAAGGCTTTTATTTTATTTATTTGTAAGGTCACAATTTACTTTAATAAAAACGACGCAGTTTTAGATAAAATTACATCATTTTGATTATCTATTATTTAATTCGTTAATTTTAAATAATATCAATAAGATTAGGTTAGTTAATAAAAATAAAAATTAATAAATTATGAAATATAACAATAATAATATATTTTATTAATAAATTATAGAATTTGAAATCATATATTCTTATTTTCATATTTTTAGTTTAAATTGAAATATAATGGGTATTACATATTTTTTACTTCTTGTTGATAATAATAATAGTTTTCTTATTTCTCATATTTTAAGTTTAGATTGTATTGTGATGGACATTGTACATTCTTATTTGTTGGTTGAATTATTTGAAATTGCACAATTTGAATATTTTATTTTCATATTTTAAGTTCAATTTGTAATATGATAAATATTTTACATTTCTATTTATTAATTGAATATTATAATAATAATAGTAGTAGTAGTAAAACACTTTATTAATGATAATGAAATTAATAAAAATACTTTATTAAAAATTTATTTATATACACAAAACATATTAATTTTTATCATATATTTATGTTACTTAGTAATAATATATTATTTGATATTCTAATGAAAAGTATATAATTAATTTTACAATTATTTATTAATATTTATACATTATTTAGTAAATTAAAATTTGGTACTATATTCGACTTTTAGTTCGATATGGTTTCAGTACAGTTTGGTATGGTTCTCGGTTCGGTTTTTGTAAATCTCCAGTACCATATCAAATTAGTCATAAAATTAGATTCAATTCAGTTTGGGAATAAAATTATTCAGTTCGATACGATTTTAATATTTTTCGGTTCGGTATTTCAGTTCAGTTCAGTATTTTTTCCGTCTCATGTTCAGCCTTAATTCAGATCAACATTTTACAAGCCCATAAGATTTTTTATGCACTGAATACAGCTAGGAGTAAAATTACTCATCATTTTGCTTTGAAATTAGATATGTTAAAAGCGTATGATCAAAGTTGAAAGGATTTTTTCTGGGAAGCTTTGTTGACTAAAATGGGTTTTCATAATAAGTTTGTGCATATTATTATGCAATGTATTTATATTGTAACTTACTATGTGCTTGTTATTTATATATATATATATAATTCTATATTTTTAATATTTATACGTTTCTTTCACATTTTCGTTTCCTATATTTTTTATGAAATGTTATTTTCCTATATCTGTTGCAGCATTTTCCCATTTTTGAATATCCATTTCTGTGCATCATAGTTACATGCCTCGAATGTTAACAGCAAACTCTTTAAGAGATTGGACGACAAGTGTTTCTCATCTTTTTTGTTCTGACTTGGATAATTTTAATTTCATTCTATATTTTGGCTGGTATATATGGAAAAGTAGAAACATTTGGGTCTTTAAAAGAATTAATCGTAAACCAGTTAATGCTTTCCAGAATGCATTATTAGCTTGTGAAGCTTATGAAAGCTGTGTCTAAAGAGGCAGGAGCTAATTATGATGTCATAAATCAGAATTCATATGCTCGGGGTCCTCCACCACGAGGAGTAATTAAATTTAACACTGATGCCTCATTTCTCAAACCCTTGGCGGCTGGATTAGCAGCAGTCGGTCCAAATTGCCAAGGTAGAACTAGTGGAAGGCATAGCAGTGGTTAAAAGAGTTGATTCTGCTTTGATAGCTGAAGCATCAATTGTGCAGTTTCAAAGGGGTTTCAACTGTTTTGTGCAGGCTTAATTGTTTTGCTTCTGTTATGCTCAAATGGGTTAATAGGAAATCTAATTTAATAGCAATAGCTTATTGGGTAGCAAAAACTGTTGTCAGTAATAGGCTGCCAGTGGATTGATATTGTAATGTACCTACTGAACTTTCAGTTATGTTTTTTTTACTTTGGCCAAAAACAGAAAAAAGCAATGACTGCTGGTCCATGCAAAAACAAGATGACTTAAAAAGTCATTAAAGCTAAAGGTTGTAGACTAAGAAAAAACAGATGGGATTGTCTCTATCTTCGTTGCCTTGACGCTAGTTACTATTTCAGATATGTACGATAAAAAGAGGCTTGTAAGTATTGTAGCTTAATTGGCTCATTCGAATTATGCAATCAAGTGTACGTACTAGCCATGATCATTGCCATGAGATTGAAACTTCCAATGTGAAGAAATATGACTAAAACAAGCTTTCACAGTCATATGAAGGAATGTGAAGAAACATGACTAAAACAAGATTAAACAGTCATCTGAAAGAAATCTCGATTGCTTAAGTTGCTAGTACAAAGGATACCGCTGATGAGGGGGACGACAAGACTAGCGTGTGGACCAGGCTTAGTGCTTGCCGTCTACTCTCTAAGTCATGCATGTCAATTCACGGCTACAATTTTCCCTTGGAACTGGAAGTGGTGGTTCCGATTCTGAACCAAAAGACCAGTTCATGAACTGTGCATCTCGTAAGCTATATGCCCCATGAAGTAAAAATTGTTAAAAGATTTTCTCTGTCAGTTTTCCTCCCACATGACTACCCTTTACACGCACATGAACCATCAAGGATAAGACTTAGCAAACCCCACTTGTAGCTGAAAAATATGCCCCCTAACTTATGGCTTAACTTGACTAAGACTCTGCTCCATATCAATCAATTTACTGGAAAGAGAAATTTACCAACTCACCATTATCCTTCAGTTGAGAAGTTAAAAAGAAGAAAGAAAACAGTCCTTTTTTGTGGTAAATGTAAAGGAAAGGAAGAAATCTTAAGTTTAGTTAGTTTGCTAGAGAGCAAAACTGTGAAGAAGATTTGTGTACCTGATGAGCCACCGCACAACAAATTGAATTAAAAACATCAGAATCAAAGTAATACTTTGAATTAAAAAGAATCCATGATTACAAAGAAAAACCACAAGTGAAGATGGCAATTAGGTCCCAAGCAGGAAAAACCATCCCAGCAAATATTCCACATTGTGAGCCGGTGACTATTTGATTTTTCTTTCCTCAAGTTCACATTGGTTTAAAAAAAAAAAAAAAAAAACCACAATATAAAATACATATTTAAATTCTATTTCCAGAGCTTCCGTAATGACATGTTCTTTTCTGTCTCCTTCTTCATGACCTTTGCTACTGCCATCTCAAAATCTTCCTGTGTAACATGAACCCTCCTCTCCCTTAGAGCAAACATTCCTGCCTCTGTGCACACAGCCTGTAAAAAAAAAAAAAAGTTTCATATACACATCATAAACACCAAATAAAGTCACCTTAGGAGATAACTAGAGATAGAAGCAATTAACGGATGATTACATTTATGCATTATGCAGGATGCAGATCTAGATTCGATTCTATTTTCTTGTTCCGTCCTATTTTTGCTCCCCCTCCCTCCTCTTCTATGAGGAAGGACCTCTTCTTTGTCTTGTTCAATTTAATATTAAATGAAACCCTCCCTCTTACAAAATTTTGTTATTAAGCAACCGCCAATAAAAGAGATCAACCCAGTAACATAAACTTAGGGCCTAGATTACTTCCATGAATATTATGCAAAAGTGCATGCACGTGGAAGTCCACGAAGCATCAATATGACCAAAAGTTGAGGACAAAAATCCTTCAAAAGGCAACGATTCCTCAACAAAAGTTGATAATACCAAAAGCAATAGAGAAAATGATAAAGAAGCAAAAAATACCTTGAGCTCTGCACCAGATGCACCATTCATCTTTTCTGCAATCTTCTTCAAATCAATACCACGCATTAAGTTCATTCTTCTTGAATGGATTTTTAAGATATCCAGACGTGACTGTAAATTCATTACTCAGCATGTTACTCTCTTTGAGACAATAGAGAATATATAAACATAGAACCAGTAATGAGGGAACATACCTCTTCATTAGGATTTGGAAATTCTATTTTCCTGTCAATTCGTCCAGGCCTAAGGAGAGCTTGATCCAGAATGTCAATCCTATTAGTTGCCATCAAAACCTGTTCAAAAAGCATATGCAATAGTAGGTAATAAGCAGTGTGAAAAATTGAATAGAAACAAATCCACGACTCCATTATTGATGTTTAACAGTACCTTGATCTTGTTTGATGCTTCAAATCCATCCAGCTGATTGAGAAGCTCCAGCATAGTCCTCTGCACCTCACTGTCTCCATTTCCACTACCAGATTCCATTCTAGCAGATCCGATACTATCAATTTCATCCATGAAAATGATAGATGGAGCATGCTCCCTGTGGCAAAACCAAAATGCAACCAACAGCCATACATATAAGTATATAAGCAATCAGTCACTGACACTTAGCAACAAAACACACTATGCTGATTGCAGATTAGGCTACAGCCAAGACATCATAACAAAATAAGTTTAGTTCATTAATCAACAGTTCCTAAACCTCCACACAGACATTTATAACATATATCCATGGAAGTTGCACAATAGCACAAACTTTGAGATAGGTAATAAAACCTGTAAATTTATTTTTCTTTATTTATTTTTAAATATAATGTGTATTAAATAAGGACAAAAATTTCCTACGCCAGGGCAATAGAGCCCTGGCCATTAGGAAATTCTCTATTGCCCTTTTTGTTCTATCAACATGTGTACAAGAACAGTTTTTTTTCTGGAGTAGTGATTTAGAGTCGAAAGGAGGTGAATTATAAGGTATTGCATTGACATCCTCCAAATGTTAATATTACAGCGACAGAAATAGAGAATTTTTTATCACCCAGGGCATATGAATTTTTTATCCAATAAATAAAAGAAACTAATGTCAATTCAATTGCTAGATGCTACAAGAAAAGGAGATAAAAGAATTGGGGAACAAACCTTGCCATGACAAAAAGTTCTCTAACCATTCTAGAGCCTTCACCAATGTATTTCTGAACCAATTCAGATCCAGAAACCCTAATGAAAGTACAGTCAGTATGGTGTGCCACTGCCCTAGCCAATAATGTTTTTCCTGTACCAGGAGGGCCATAAAGAAGAACACCCTGACATGAGAAGAAATGTTAGCGTTTTCGAATCAAAAGAAAAAAAATGTCCAGAAACATGATTAATAACAGATCCAATAGCTTAGTAGCAATTTCTAACCTTTGGTTGTGCAATTCCAAGACTTTCAAACAATTCAGGATGCTTAATGGGTAGCTCAATGACCTGAAAAGATTAAAAGCATATTAACCATTAAGCCAATCAAAAACCTAGCCAGGCAACCATAAAATGATAATCAAATTAGTCAGGAGAACAGCTGAAAGTTCCAAGATGAACCTCCTTTATCTCCTTAATTTGCTGGTCAAGACCACCAATCATGTCATACGTAGAATCTGGAACCTTCTCCACTTTCATAAGGTTGACCAATGGATCAACTTTGCTCGGTAAGATCAGGTGAAGAACATAGCTGTCATTGCGAAGGGCAACCCTAGTTGATGGTGTGATCTTGGTGATATCAATATTTTTATCAATATCAACAACATATTTCCCTTCTGGGTGAACCTAAAAAAGGAGAGTGAACAACTTATTAGTTTTTTTTATCCTAGTGTCAGGAGAACTGAATGCACATTAAACAGGCTTCTTAGTTGACATTTTATGAGTCTGAGATCCTCAGTGAAATAGTGTCTCAACTACTTATATTTTATAACAGCAAGACAAAATTGGCCTCCTGAGCACATACTAATGATAAAGGATGAGCCCTGGGAATTATCAAAGTATAATTCCTTCTAATAAAAGACAAAGCAATCATTTTCTCAACGACATAATTTTTGGACGTATATGTCTGCCTGGTTCAAACAATCAACCAAAGATCAGTTATCAAAGTGAGCTTTAATTTTCACAAGGAAAGAAAGTTACACAAAACCAAGACATGCATTGAAAACACATAACAACCACATTTAACTATCGCACTGCATATAAGACACCAGTAATTAAGCAAATAATTAAAACCCTAGAATCTTCAACCATATGATGTCTCCAAACAAATTAATATGCAATATAAGAACGTAAAATGTACAATAGCTAGCAGTCTCAAAAGAAAAATCCAGTACCTTAACTAGCACTTTATTTTTCCCCATTACTTTGACAACTTCACCGACATAGGAACCAGGTTCCTGAAGCAGCTGCAGTTCTTCCCTCAGCATCCTCACTGGCCACGTAAAACAGTAAACAATGTCATTTATTCATAGAAACAATTTCAACACACAGTCTAAGAAAACCTTAAGCTGATTATTAAAGTAAAGGTGATCCATTTAAAACCAAATTCGCAGCAGTTGTTAATTTTCATGTCAATCACGTTAAAGGATGTACAGTTTTTCTACCTAAATAATTCCACATGAATTGTTCTCAGCAAAATTAAAAACATCAAACCCTAGATAACAACTTATAGAAAAGAAAAAAAAAGCTCAATTCCAATTCAAAACCAAAACCTAGATTCAAAAATCAAACAGCAAAAAAGAATAGAACTTTAGAGTAAATACCTCTAGAATTAAGCTCATTACGCTGCGCTTCAAGACGATTAAGGTTATGGGTCTTTGTTCGGACTAGGAGCTGATATTCATGAATACGCTGGAGATAATATTGTCGCAGTCCCTCTACTTGTTTTCCGGCAGGCTTACCGGAACACGTTTCGTCTGTGATCATCGATTCCGGCTGTTGTTTTTTCTCAACACCAACTGTCGCCATTACTGGAGATTTAGATTTGCAGAGATTTTGATTTTTTTTTTCTAAAGGGTTTTCTTTGGGGGCAAGACAAGTCTGGTTTTAGATACAAAGTAGTATTAGCTTTGATTGAACCGTTTGTCGGTGTCGTCGTTTGAGCCTATATCCATATGCGGCTTGCCTCATTTATAGGGTTTGCTTATGGGCTGACCCATGGCGGTTCATTCAATTTGGGCCGTCAAGTCCTAAACCTAATAGGATACTTTGCTAAATAAACTTAATTTTAGGAAATTGCCTCCATTCTTTTTTTTTTCTTATAAAAAAATTATGAATAAAATATGAAAGTGATTCAAAATAGGAAAATTCTGTATAAACTTATTTGATTCTTAGAAAAATATTAATGTACAAGGTCAAATGAATGACAGTGTTTATGGTGTTGATGAGACGGTAAGATGGTTTGACCTCTCTATTAATTATAATAAAAAAAAGTTTACATTGCAATTTCCATACCAATAAAAAAAATAAATCAATATATTTGATGGATTTTTATATTATATTTTCATATAATTTGCACTATTTGTTTTGTGTTTGATATTTTATGCCATAATATAAATATCATAATTTATTAAAATTCTTTGTTACTTGATCTATTTTTAAGTTATCATCAAAATATTTGAACAAAACTCTTTTTATGTGTTGAAATTATATTTATGTAGTTAATTATTTGCAAATAAGTATATCATTCGATTAGAAAATTTGAGAATAATACTTTAAAATTGCTTTAATATTTATTTTAGATAAATTACATTAAACGAATTAAAAATTTTATTTTTTTAGTACAAATAATATCTATTACACATCTCAATTTTGGCTTAAAATATATAATAGATTAAATGATATTACTCTTATAATTATAATTATAGTTTTTTATATTCTATAATTATATTATGTTTTTTAATTCTTCATATATGATGCTTAACTCTATCATTAACATAAATATGTGAATATTTTTATATAATTATTTTATATTGATGTTAATTATTCATAATAATTTTTAAAATATAATGCATGTTGTTAGCATTAATAATTAATTATATATTCAAATTCTAATGTTGTATCAAATTAAATCTAGTTGAATTAAAGTATTTTGTGTTAAAAAAATTTCTCATGTCTAAAAATATAATTTTTTAAATTTCAAAATTTTCAAATTTGATCAAAATTGAGTAATTTAATAATACAATTTCCTTCAAAATATTAATAATTGAAGAGTTAAAATCCTTATTTTCCTTGTATCAAAAGGGTAAAAAAAATTTCAAATTCTTACAAAATCTAACAAAACAAATGTTGGGCTTTTGCTAATCCTAGTAGTTACCAAAACAAATCCACAAAAACCATAAAGCTAAAGTACAGGAAACCCAAAACCAAAAGTCATCTCCACTGCAACTGAACTCTATAAAATGGCGAGATCCATGAGCTGAGCTTTTCTTGCGCCTAGCCCCGGTTTTCACAGCACTCTCTGTGTATACTAACTGACCTAACCAATATTCAGTCTTTTTCTTCTTTTTTTTTTCTCTAACTCAAGCACAATTCAGAGCTAGGGTTAGGAGGTGTGGATTCAATAAAGCTTCTTTCTTTATTTCTATTTATTAAATTTAATTGCCAAGATTCAGCTTTTCCTCACCCGTCTCAGATGCCGCCACAGCATTTCCTTGGGTTTTTTCTAATCTAATCTCTCTGTACAAAAACACCCATTTCTGGTTATTCTTGCATTTTATAGAAAAGAATTTCAGATCAATCAAATTTGTGTTTCAATAGACACCAAAAGGTTAAGATTAAGGTTGTTGTAGATTTTCTTGATAATTTTTGAAAAAAGAAAGTGATGGATAAGAAAAGGGTAGCGGTTCCACTTGTTTGCCATGGCCATTCTCGCCCTGTTGTTGATCTTTTCTACAGCCCCATAACTCCTGATGGCTTTTTCCTAATCAGTGCTAGCAAGGGTGAGTGTTCAATTTTCTTTGGCTTTTATGTTTTATTGGGCTTAATTTATAATTTTAGCTGTAGATTTTTACATTTTATTATAAATTCTATTAAAAAAATTGATGGTTTTTGGATTAGGCTTCTATATTAATGATTTACTCAGCATTTTAATTAATCAATCAATGAAAACCATGAATTTCTTGTGCTCACAGCTGGTTTGTGTTTAGATAATGATCAAATGTTAGATTCTTATACCAGTAATCTTACAAGTAGTTTTTCTGTTGTGGGTTTAAGATTCTAGTCCCATGCTAAGAAATGGAGAGACTGGTGATTGGATTGGAACCTTTGAAGGACATAAGGGTGCAGTGTGGAGTTGCTGTTTGGACACTAATGCTTTACGTGCTGCTTCTGGTTCTGCTGACTTTACTGCGTATGTATTTTTCTTGGTGAATGTTATGTGCATGCATTTTATGATATTAACATGCCTAAAAACTTAAAAGAGCTTTATGTTAATTTATGTCTATGACAGTCTGACATATTGTTAATCCTTAAAAAAAATTGCTTCTGTAATAGTCCTTGGCATAGCTTATCTTTTCTTTAGTTTTACTGGATGTTACATCCTGCTTATTGAAGTTTCGTTGAATTAGTGGTGACGGTGTGTGTAAAACTTATGCTGCACAATGTTCATAGTCAAAGTTCCAACCTGCAAATTTTTATACGCTTGCTTGTTTCCTTTCCATGTATTATTATGATAATTCTGCATATGATGTTGAATTCAAGTCCTACCTGTTGTCAGACAGACTATTAAAAGCTTTCCTCTATCCTTGTTATATAGTCACTTCTCCGAAACAAAACACTGATATTTATATAAGTTTGTCTGTTTCATCTAGTTAAAAAAAAAAAGAATGAAAGAAAGGCATAATAGTCCCTGTTTTTGTTTCTTTCTGTCCCTGAAATTCCTGTTTACATGCACTGTCACAAAAATGCTTCTTGAATCGAATAAATTCAGTGAATGAACTTTATTTTATGGGCTGAGCCTGATGATGTAAACATTCTTCTATCCGGTCCTGCAAAGGATCTCATTCTTCAGTTTCTAGAGGCTAAGCATGCTGGATTTTGTTTACTCACTGATAGTATCACATTTAAGGAGTCTTGAAGATGTTATGGTTGTGATTAGTTCAATGCATGAACATGTTATAGATGATTCTTCTTGATGCCTCTATTGGTTGGTTCTGTATCTTGATATAGATAACAGGATTACTTATCATATATGATGGTATCACTCTCTTTTCTGAGATAAGATGCATAGCCTCTTTAGAGGTTGGCTAAGTTTTACTTGTGTAATAGATCCGTTTCACATTTTTGAAGGAGTTCATTTGATGAGACTTTATCATTGAAAATTGCAATTATGTGCAGGAAAGTATGGGATGCATTAACAGGGGATGTGTTGCACTCATTTGAACACAAGCACATTGTTCGGGCTTGTGCATTTTCAGAGGTAAATTTGGCATTTGATCACATATTCTTGTATTCGGTCAGCAAAGGGTTGCCATATTCCAGTACTATAATGCATGCTTAAAGACATGAGTAAATATACTCATAGAATAAAGTTAGTAACTTTGATCCACTCCTATAACTTGTGTCATGTCATTTATTTGAGGGTTTTGTGTTTTTATTTTGGTGTGGTGTTAAAGGTGAAGTTGCAGATTGACCGAAGTAATTTAGTTCTGGTCTAAGCACTTTCTGGAGGAGTTTCTTTTTTCCTGAACTATATTGTTTTCTTAGGTTGGGGCTGGAGGATGAACCTTAGTAGTACATTTGATGGCCGTCTGAGATGAATAATATATGAGCGCAACTTACAATTGTATGGCACCAACATTGTTTGCTTAAGCCTTTGTTGGCCTTTATACGTGGTATTTGTCTGTTGCATCAGTAACTGAAACCTTGTAGAGCTATATTCTGGGAAAATGAGTGAGTTGTTGCACTTTCCTACATCTTGTTTCTCTTTCAATCATGCTTAATTATTATCCAATTTTGTTTCAGGATACTCATTTTTTACTCACTGGAGGAGTAGAGAAAGTTCTCCGCATTTTCGATTTGAATCGACCAGATGCACCTCCAAGAGAAGTTGATAAATCTCCTGGTTCAGTCAGAACTGTTGCATGGCTTCACAGTGATCAGACTATACTAAGTTCTTGCACTGATATTGGGGGTGTGAGGTTAGTTTCTCCTATTAATAATGTGTAAAATTAGATAAGTTGCAGTTATTTGTTGCACATGAGCATGTGCAAGATGCAGGAAAAAACATCTGTTTTTAGAACAATGGCCTTCAGGCCTAGCTAGTTATAAGGTTTTTGGCATTAGAGTAGATGTTTGAAAATCTTTTGAGCTCAGAAATGACTAAACATGATTATTTCATTTCTGTAGAAACACATACTTTTTAATACATACTTATATCGAACCAATTAGTCATACTGCTGTGTAGAATTTGCTTCCAGGACTGTATTGTGATTAATGAGTGTGTGTAATTTTTGTTGAATTAACTGATAATCATGCAGACTGTGGGATGCTAGAAGTGGCAAGATAGTGCAAACCCTTGAGACCAAATCATCTGTGACCAGTGCCGAAGTAAGTCAAGATGGCCGATATATAACCACTTGTGATGGTTCCACAGTGAAGTTTTGGGACGCCAATCAGTAAGTTTGTGGCTAGCTTGGTCTGTTTCTCCTTTCATGAGTTCTATGATCACTGTTTATTTATATTTGGCCCTTTATGTTTCAGCTTTGGGTTAGTGAAGAGCTATGACATGCCTTGCACAGTAGAATCAGCTTCATTGGAACCCAAGTACGGGAATAAGTTCATTGCTGGAGGGGAAGATATGTGGATTCGTGTATTTGATTTCCATACTGGTGATGAGATAGGTACATCCTCCAACATAATAGCTAAACAGGAAAAAGCTGTTCTTATATAAAATATCTTGAACCTTTTCCTTTTCATAGTGCTGTTGTAGGGTGTATTAACAATTCATTGATCAAGCTACCCTAATTGTAGAAGCTATTTTTTTTCACTTGTTTAGCTTCTTTCCAGTTTCATTCTCCGGTAGATGAACTTCTATGTGATCCTGAAAATATTTCGTAGTTTTCTTAACTGATTACTTGGAGAAATGTTTATATGGTAAAGTGACTTTGTTCAATGTGGGTACAGTGTGCAACAAGGGTCACCATGGTCCTGTACATTGCGTGCGTTTCTCACCAGGGGGAGAATCATACGCCTCAGGATCTGAAGATGGAACCATCAGAATATGGCAGACAGGCCCTTTGACTCAAGATGACACTGAAGGGTTACCGGCAAATGGATCAGTTAGAAAGGTGAAGATAACAGCAGAAGAGGTTACACGAAAGATCGAGGGTTTCCACATTGCAGATGACGGGAAGGCCAAGGAAAAGGAAGAAGCAGGGAAGGAATGATATGGAGAAAGAGTGTCCACTTTCTTTTCTTTGTTCTCTCTCTTTGTTTTGGGGGGAGCTTCAGATTGAGGCCGAGGTATAGAGGGTTTGCCTTGGTATATAGGAGTCCTGGACCAATTAATTTTTGTCAAAGCTCTAGGAAGTGATGCATCAAATAGATGGTGATAGGGTGGACCGTATGTCTTGCGTTATAATTTTACTTCTAGAATAGTGCTCGCAGAAGCCTCTATACTATCATCTACTACAAGTTGAGAGTGGAAATTTGTATACTTGTTCTTGACTCCGTATGTTAATTTTTCCATCTGTGGGTTATGGAATACTAGTAATCCCGGAAGGGTTATTGACGGATGCTTCAATAATCAAACAGCTGCCTCAAACTTTAGGCAGGGGACTCTGAATAAGTTGCATATTCCCATTGCATTCCGCAATTGACGCTCTTATATAGAAACTTGCACGAAACTTCACCTTTGTTTGCCTCGAAAGCATTTCATGAAACACATGGTGAAGCTTTTTATTTGCCTCAAATATAAGTAAAGAACTAACCCCCAAAAAAAAAAAAGGGACCATTTCTCAAAAAAAAAAAAGAAAGAGACCACATGTCATTAAAAGGAAGTAGAGGTGCTAAATTGCAAAACGTATGTGGGAGGGTGGAAAAGTCCAAAGTGAATATGTATATGTGTTGTAGTTGGAGCGGAGCACGGGGTCCTAACGTAAATTTGAAGAAAAGAGGAGGGTAATTTAGTAAAAAAGAAAAGATGAAGAAGAAGAAGTGATATTTAAGTACAGTTCAGTAAAATAGGCTGCAGATTTTAGATTTAGTTTTTATAATAATAATAATAATCTCAACTCCGCCTCTGCCTTTGCGTCTGCGGCTCGCTCAGACCGTCTCTGTGTTTGCTCTGAAACAACCTCGTGTCGTCTATCTATCTTTTGTGGGTTTGGATTTTTGGGCGGGAAAATATGTCGGGAAAAGGCGCAAAGGGTTTGATTACGGCTGGTAAAACCTCAGCTGCTAACAAGGACAAGGATAAGAAAAAGCCAATCTCTCGTTCTTCTCGCGCTGGCCTTCAGGTTTTCTCATTCAGATTCCTCCTTTTCTTTATGATTTTATTAGGGTTTTTGGTTCCTTCTCAACAATTATGTATATACATATATACACGTATAAGCCCCGGATCTTCTTATTTGTTTTTAATTGTTACATTCTCTATACGGCTGATTTAAAGTTCAAGTTTTGCAAATTGTTCTTGTTTTCATGAGGAAAAGTTTGGATTTTTTTTAGGCTAATATCAGTTCGGTGCTTTAACCTTTTTTATGCCCCTTGAAATCAGCTGAATCTGGGTCTATGAATTTTGCTGACAAAACTACCCATCTGTCCCACATAGTCGTGTTGCTGCTTGTGTAATTCATTGTTTATTAAGTTGGAGAGAATGTTGTCAATGTTGTTTGGAGGATGAAAATTTTGCAACTATTTCAGCGAATCGAATTGGCTCAGTGGTGAATTGGTGTTGTTTTCTGCTGCACTACCAATTATGAAACCAAGGAGGTGGTGGATGTTCTTGTTGCCCTGGGACCAGATTGGTTCCCCATACCCTCCTTATCGTAGTTGGGGGTTGGAGTAAATTATTATTGTTGTTATTTCTCCCTTTTCCCTTGATGTTTTATTTTTCAATTTTTTTGTTGTTCCAAAAAAAAAAAGAGAAGAATTTTGGTCGTTGTGATCTTTAGTGGCTTGTTATGTATTGTGAATTGCAACCAATTTGGAGTTTGATGAGTCCAGCGCATTTGTTTCCTTTTTATTTTGAATTCACTCATCTTTTGTGAAACTTGCAGTTCCCAGTGGGTCGTATCCATCGTTTGCTGAAGTCACGGACAACTGCCCATGGAAGAGTAGGAGCAACAGCTGCTGTGTATTCTGCTGCTATTTTGGAGTATTTGACTGCAGAGGTGTTGGAGTTGGCTGGCAATGCTAGCAAGGATCTCAAGGTGAAACGTATCACTCCCAGGCATTTGCAGCTTGCGATCCGTGGTGATGAAGAACTTGATACTCTTATCAAAGGTACCATTGCTGGTGGTGGTGTCATCCCTCATATCCACAAGTCTCTTATTAACAAATCGTCCAAGGAATAGATTTGCTATATGGATTTCGTCTGCATCCATCTGCCATGGGGAAAATTTTCTTCGTTGCTGTTGTGATCCTGCACTCAATGACTATTTGTTCAAAACATTCTGTGAGATTTAGGCTGTTTTCTTGTGTTTAAATTGTTAGGGTATACTTCTCTCTCCTTTTTTTTTCAGTTCAGTTGCTAGACTTGGTAATTAGTATGTTTCTGATAAGCTGTGGAGATATTGACATTATTTAACAATTCTGATCTTTGTTCAAACTTTATGGTAGTAGTATTGATCATTTGCGTTATATTGGTAACATGTTACCATCAAAATTGAGTGGTTTTGGTGCCATACATCTTCATAAAGATGGTTGGGACATGCTGGCTGCTGTGCATAAATAGTTCACTTTGATAGTAGAGGTTGGTATTTTACAATTTCATTGGCTTTTATATTCCAGGATATTTGGCTGCAATGCAGTGTCCTTTTTTCTTTTGATCGCTTTCAATAGTTTGAATTGAACTTTGATTTGGTTGAAATGATAAAACACAATTTGCTCTACTGTTAGCATATCACTTGAATTGAGAGGATGCATCTTTGTTTGTTAATAGCTGCATCTCACATTGGCCACATTATCGATATTTTTTGCCTAGCATTCGTTGAGTTAGTATGTATTATTAGCTTTCAGCATTCTTCCTTAGTAAGGAAAAATTCTTAGGTAGACATGTATTAGTACATTTTAACATTCTAACGGAGAAGGGGAAAATTCTTTGTGCAATAAATAGTATGCATGCAAGAGATAGATAATGCGCCAAAATTGTTTCTCTGGTCCATGCTAGATTAGGTTCACCCAAGAATTGCAAGGAGGGTTCTTTCAAGATTCAAATCTGCATGCTCACAATTACAATTTCAATGCCAAAATTGTTGCATGATGGAAATGTGCAAGCTCTAAGATTTTTTATTTTTAATTGCTGATAGTTTTCAGCTTCTTAAACAAATATTGAAATTGAGAGAAAGAATAATAGCAGCAAAGAAGCGGATCAATTGAACATTTTTATACCGCATAGGCTGGAGTAAAATTCAAGGATCTTCCTAAGCTTGATTCCAATTCTATTTCAAGCACAGAATAGCCTCACAAAAAATGGACTCTAAAAAGAAAAGTTGTAAAGGAAGTCTCTACTCGTACAGCCAGACCAGGTTTACTAGAAATAATCCTTACATAAGCCCGACCATGAACAGACCATTGCAGATCTGAGTTTCCTAGGCTATATGTGGAGATGAAGCTCAAGACAAATGCCATAATTTCTCACGCATAGCATCACCATCTGCTTCTTAAGTAAGCACGTAAGAAAGAAAAACAGAAGCAATATAAATAGCAACTTTGGTGAAGAAAATTCCAAGATCAAATCAAATACAAATTCCAGCTCCATTCCTCTTTAAGGTCCTAAATCTACAATAATTTAAAAAATTGCCCGTGCCAATGCCATACATCAATTAATTCCCATTATATGCCCTTAAGAATCTCAATACCATAACTAAAATTTTATGCCCTTAAGAATCTCAATACCATAACTAAAATTCTTAGGCACTTAGATAGCTGACACCTTTGGAACATCAACGGGGAACCGATGGATCTCATCCATCCACGGGTTCTTTTCTTTTGCAGGGTTTATGGTCCTTAAAGCCTTCCATACAGCACTGTTACACTTGAATCCTGAACCAAATGCTATTTGCCACGTTCTATCTCCCTTCCTCATCCTTCCTTTAGCTTCCGAATAAGCCAATTCATACCAAAGGGAACTGCTAGAGGTGTTTCCAAAACGGTAAAGTGTCATCCTTGATGGCTCCATGTGCCAGTCGGACAGCTGCAAGTTCTTTTCCAGTTCATCCAAAACAGCTCTTCCACCAGCATGGATGCAGAAATGCTCAAAAGCTAGTTTGAAATCAGGAATATAGGGTTTGATCTTCATCTTGAGAAGTTTCTTACCAACTAGCGTGGCAAAGAATAGCAGCTGTTCGGACACTGGCAGAACAAGAGGCCCTAATGTAGTGATGTTGGTTTTTAAAGCTTCACCTGCGACTGCCATGAGATCCTTCGACAAAGTAACACCAATCTTCCCAGTAGAATCCTCTTCTTGGGTAACACAAGTAAAGCACTTATCATCTGCACCCTTGTGGGTGCGTACAGTGTGCACCAATTGGTACTTTGACCTTCTTCTGTCAGACCGCCTGTTTGAAAGCAGTATAGCAGCGCCTCCCATTCTGAA
The DNA here is from genome assembly GCA_949671775.1 of Mallotus repandus. Lineage (NCBI taxonomy): Eukaryota > Viridiplantae > Streptophyta > Magnoliopsida > Malpighiales > Euphorbiaceae > Mallotus > Mallotus repandus. Next base: position 21,175 of record CATIWM010684804.1, read on the forward strand.
TAAGCAGTTTGAAACGAGCTTTGATCGATCATTTCCAAAGTACCAATTCAATGTGATGTTCTCCATGCTGATGACCAATGCATAGGAGTTTGGATGGACCTGAAGAAGATCCTTGGCAAGGGCTATTGAAATAAGACCTGCACTGCAGCCCATGCCACCCAGATTGAAGCTAACTATGTTCCCTCGAAGTTTATAATGGTTGATAACCATCGCAGAAAGAGATGGAGTGGGATTGAACAAGCTACAGTTCACAATCAAGATTCCAATATCTTTGGGCTTAATGGAGGTCTTAGCCAAGAGCTCGTCCACGCAACCAAACATCACAGCCTCAGCTTCTTTTCGAGCCTCTTGCATTGATGGGTTAGGAGGAATATTAAGAACAGCCTCTGGAAGGTAAGTTGAATCCCCCAGGCCAGATCTCTCAAGAATTTTCTGCTGAAACTTAAGATTATCCTCAGTAAATGTTCCAGTCATCCGAGATTGGTCCATGAAAATCCTTTTGGTGCATTTACGAGATTCTTCAGGCTTGTAGCAAGAAAAATTCACAAGGTACACAGGCCGAGGCCGAGTCATAAAATAGAGTGTAAACAAGAAAACCAGAAGTGTTGAACAGACGATCACCGATATGAGGTTGAATTGTAGATGCTCCCAAAGGGTGTAAAGATCCTGGACTGAAAAAGTTGAAAGCTGAGCTGCAATTACAACTACAAGAGGGGAAAGGATCAGGTACATTCCATGGGTGATTAGGTAATGGTAACCCAGCTTCACGTACTTTAGCTTCACTGATTTTTTGAAATCAGGAAGGTTTCTTGATGATGACTGCGGGATTAAGGGTGTGGTAGGCTTTGGCTCTGCCATCTCTCCCAGTCAAAGGTTCAATAAATTTGATGAGAACTGAGAATATATTTGACAGAAGTTATCAATACAATCAAGTCAAGGTCAAAACTTGGAAAAGATCCAACGATCTAGCAAAGTGTAAAATTCAATTACAAAGAGACTTTTCACACAAAAAGCATCAAAACTCAAAAGGTTTCAATTTTTTTACCATATCTTTTTTTTCTATCTTTTCAGAGAAAATTAAAGTTTTGAAACCGGGTTTATCCTGATCTACCAACAATGTTGAGTGCCGTGAGCAACAAAAAGATGTAAAAATCAAAACCCAACTCGTGGAACTATCAAAAAAGACATGTAATCTAATTGCATATATGATATAAAACAAAAAGACTCAGCTTTAATCACTGAAACCTTCAGAATTAAAACCCAATAATTATCCTTCACAACAGATCAAATTTAGATAAAACAAAAAAAAACCCATATCAGAATTTCGCATAAAAATCAAAACTTTAATGCATTTAGAGAAACCCCAGTAGCATAAAAGGGATTAGAAATCAAGACCCAGATCACCAT
>CATIWM010685062.1:0-10227 GCA_949671775.1 Mallotus repandus
CTAATTTAATTGTAAAGTGGAAATTTTATTCCATTAATGAAATTTTATTTATAAACAAGAGTTTTTATTATTTATTTGGAAATAGATTTCCTTTATATTTTTATTATCTAAATAAATTAAATTGTGGTAGTAAAAATGAATTTTATAATATATCAGTGATTTGAGAAAATTATATATTTTTATATGTGTTGGTTTTCGGTTGGGCATAAAGCGTAGTTCGGGGGCATAAAGCGTAGTTCGGGGGCCCAACCTGAGATGTGAAGTTGAGGATAATTTTGAAGTGTGTTTGTGTGCAGGAACAACTCTACTTTTAGTAGAGAGATGTCCGTCTTACAAATGAGACTCTGTCGAATTTCCTGTAGATTTCTTATAAAATGTGACATCGGTCTATGTTAAGTTTTGAGTGTTATTAGAGTCGTGTCTAGATCGAGTTTTTCCTTAGAAATCTAGAATGTATAAGGTTAGGATTTTAATCCTAATTATTTTTATTAATTTTTCCTATAGCTCCTCCGAGAGTAGGGCCTACAGGACAGGACCAGTCGAGTTATCACCGAGGAGAGCATTCCACTTATGCGTTATTATTATGTGTATGCATGTCATGTAGAAATTTTTACCCAGCATCCATATATTTGTGTTAATGTGAATAAATATGTCATATTGCATCAAGCCTTTTTTTGTTATTTATCTTCATGGTGATTACTATTATATATATTTAATTGTATATATATATATATAATGTGAATATTATGTTATTGACTTGGATGCTGTTTTTATTGTTGATATGAATTGTTATTATGATGTGATGGGTTTTTGGACGATGGTAGTAGAACGTGCTACCTAGTGGGCTACGCTAGGACTGTTGCGCAACAGTACGCTAGATGCTAGGTTATGATATAATAATCGATGTGTGAAATGATTAAATGATTTATTGAGATTTGTAGTTGAGTGGTATGGTTGCGGTAGCTTGGTTGACTTAGTGTCTCAAGGCCAGTCATACCAGTAGTGTGACTGTGGTAGTTCAGTTGACTTAGTGTCTCAGGGCCAGTCATACTAGTAGTGAGACTGCAGTAGTCCGGTTGATTTAGTGTCTCGAGGCCAGTCATACTAGTAGCGAGACTGCGGTAGCTTGGTTGACTTAGTGTCTCAGGGCTAGTCCACTACTAAATTGGAAAAGAGAAATATTATTGGATTTAAGTGGGCCTGATGGCCAGTGAGGTTGAGTGTTGAGGTTCTAGACATTCTTAGGGTTATGCTCTGATCCTCCACTCGTTTCATTTACTGTATTGATATAAAAATTATTTTGAGCATTTGAATGAAATGCATGTATAAAATAAATATATAAATATTAATATAAATGCTTGAGTGAATATACCTTTAGGTTGCATGCATATATATAATCATAATTCACTCAGTGAGGTCTGATCCTCCTCAATTATTTTTCAGGATTATTCTTTTCAGACCTCCCCTAGTTAACCTAACCTCTTCGTTGGACTCCTTCTTCACCGGTTGATTTATGTATTTTTTTAAACTATCCTTTCTTGTATTTATTAGATGTTGTAGTAGTAATACGTACTTGTTGTAGTTTGTGATAATGTTATAGTCTGAGGTTGTGTACTGGAATATTTTGTAAAAATATTTTATTATGATATGATATTGGAGAATTCCTTATTGTTATTAAAAGTTTTAATTCGGAGGCAAATTTGTGGTTATGTTTGGTGTAAGTTGTGTTTAAGGCTTGCTATAGGTTCCAGATTAGTGAGAATTTTTGTTCCCTAGCGCCAGTCATGACTCCTGGGTTAGAGTCGTGAAAAAGTTGGTATCAGAGCCTAGGTTTAGTGTGGTTGACCTAGGTTGATAGAGTTTGAGTTTTCTTTGAAACTACTGCAGCGATTTGGGTCGATTACATCCTTGAAAAGTATTCTTTGCTTTTAGAATTTTGTGTAATCGTTAGGATATATATTGTTGTTTGAATTGTATATTTTATTTCTGTTCTTTCTAGAATGTGGTGAGCGTGAGTTACTCTACCGGTCGATGAGATCGAGGACAAGGAGTCCTACTAAGATGAAGCTCTACCCCCTATGCCGCTAGTTAGGCATAGAGGTAGAGGTAGAGGTAGACCTAGAGGAGACACAGGTCACCATAGACAGAGAGAGTTGCAGGATGATGAACCTCCAGGCTAGGAATTTAAGGAAGTTGCCTATGCACTAGGAGTTCAGCAGGGTGCAACAGCTATACCCCAAGACGTACCACCTATGTAGCCTCTAATTCAGCAGGGAGCTCAAATTATGTTATGCCTAGAAGTAGCGGTATTTTATGCCAACGTAGGAGGGTTTCTGAGCGCCCAGCATACAACATTTCAATTGGGCACTAGTAGTCAGTCGGGAGGACCTTTTCAGCAGGGCCAGAGACCTCCCCATAGGGTTCACATGAGAGGTAGACATGGCTACAATGGAGCCCAAAGACCTATCAGATTTGGTTCAGGTGCTACCAGTAGCAGTAGTGGTCAGAGTTCAAGATATAGTAGCACAGGATTTGCAGCTAGTGCCTGTCAGACGTGTGGGAGAGTCCATCAGGGACCGTGCTATATACCTTCAGGAGCATGCTTTAGATGCGGACAAACTGGGCACTACGCCAGATCATGCCCTTATTCAGGTTTTTAGCAGCAATTCCCACAGTCTTCTTCTGCTAGTGTAGCTCCAGCTCAGTTCCAATCACCGCCATTTTAGTACCCGAGCACCACTCAGTTCGTAAACCAGTAGGGATGAGGTAAAAGAAGTGGAGGCAATGCTAGAGGATTTGGAAGGCTTCTATTAGCCAATATGGAGGTCGAGGACAGGCCAAAGTTTTCACTCTCATGCAGCAGGATGCTCAGACATCTAATGCAATGGTAGCAAGTACACTCCCGGTATGTTATTTTGATTCTAGAATTTTGATTAATCCGGGTGCTACCCATTCCTTTGTGTCTCCTATGTTTGCTTCGAAATCAAGTTGGTAAGCTACAAGAATGACAATTCCTTTATCAGTTATCATGCCTTTAAGTGATTCATTGGACACCGATTTTATTCTTCTTGGGTGTGGAAGAAGAGAATAGCTACTGCATTTTCACGTTTTTTTTCTATAAAATAACAGCTTTAAAATAATAATAATAAAAATAAAATAATAATTTTAAAATAATAATATCTCAAATTTTTATTATTTCCTCCCAAACACACACACACACACACACACACACAAACACACATACATACATATATATATATATATCTACACATTTAAAATTTTTAAAGTGTATTAAAATACACTAAGTCAATCATTTTACATAAATAATAATAATATTAAAATAATATTCAACACAAAATTTCAAATTTAATTTCACTAATAATCAAATATCATAAATCAATAAAAATAAAATAATTATTAACACTGCAAATTTCAGAATTTAATTTTATAATTTATAAAAATTCAAGTTATAATAATCTTCCTCCCTTAAAAAAATTCATCCTTGAATTTTAAATAAAAATTGAAAACAAGAATTCATCGAGGAAAGAGGTAAGGGTAAGCCACCTGCATCTCAGCCTCAGTCTCCCATATGTACTCCTCCACGTTGTTGTTCCTCCAGAATACTTTACCCATCAGAATTTGCTTCGAACGCAACTGGTGAATTTGACGGTCAACAATTGCAACTGGTTCTTCTTTGTATGTCAGATATTCATTCACTTCCACACTCTAGGGTTGGGACATGTGCGAATGATCCAAAATATACTTCCTGAGCATCAAAATGTGGAACACTGGATGCACTTGCAATAAATTCGGAAGCAAAGCCAACCGATAGGCAACTATTTCAACTCTCTCCAGAATCTCAAAAGGTCCAATGTATCTCGGTGCCAACTTTCCCTTCTTACTAGATCTCATAACATCCTGCATAGGTGACACCTTCAAAAATACGTAGTCCCCAACCTGAAATTTCATATATTTGTGCTTCGAATCCGCATAGCTTTTTTGTCTGCTAGCTGCTTTCCAATCTCCTTCTGATTAAAGCAACTTTCTCAGACGCATCCTGAATAATTTTTGGTCCAGTTAACTCTTTTTTCCCAACTTCATTCCAACAAAGAGGGGACCTACACTTCCTTCTATATAAGGCTTCATACGGTATCATCTCAATACTGCTATGGTAGCTATTATTGTAAGCAAACTCTACCAGTACAGATGATCATCCCAACTGCCTCCAAGATCCATTACACACATTCTTAACATATCTTCAAGTGTCTGGATCATCCTCTCAGATTGACCATCTGTTTGAGGGTGAAAAGTAGTATTGAAATCAAGTCTGGTACCCATTGCTTCTTGCAACTTTTGCCAAAATCGAGAGGTAAATACAAAACCTCTATCAGATGCAATAAAAACAGGCACTCCATGAAGGCACATAATATGCTTGACGTACAGCTTAGCCAACTTGGCTACAGAATAAGTAGCTTTAATTGGCAGTAAATGAGTTGATTTGGTTAACCTGTCCACTATCACCCAGATGGAATCATATCCATCCTTTGAATGAGGTAACCTTGTCACAAAATCCATAGTGACTCTCTCCCATTTCCACTCAGGAATTGAAAGAGGTTGAAGCTTCCCATAAGGCTTCTGATGCTCAGCTTTCACTTGCTGACAAGTCAAACACTTAGAGACAAAATCAACTACATCCTTCTTTAATCCATCCCACCAATAAGGATCCTTTATAATGTGGTACATCTTAGTAGTGCCTGGATGTATACTATAGGTTGTATAGTGAGCTTCTTCTAGGATCTCTTCTCTCAAATTATCCACATCAAGAACACACAACCTACTACTGATCCATAAAACACCTTCATCATCAAGGTTGAAATCAATGAATTTTCCTTCACGAATCTTTTCCACATGCTCTACTAGAATAGTATCTCAGCTCTGAGCTGCCTTGATCCTATCCCTTAACACTAATATGATTTTGAATTAAGCTAGCAATCCACCTGGTATGCTTGTCTTCATCATCAATCCTTGATCCACCAACTGATGTAACTTTTGAATTAAAGGTCTTCTCTCCACACTAATGTGAGCAAGACTACCCGAGGACTTTCTACTTAAGGCATCTGCTACCACATTAGCCTTGTCTGGATGGTACAGGATATCACAGTCATAATCCTTTAGAAGTTCCAACCATCTTCTTTGCCTCAAGTTCATATCTCTTTGCTGGAAGATATACTTCAAACTCTTGTGATCAATGAAAATGTCACAAGTCACCCCATACAAATAATGCCTCCAAATCTTGAGAGCAAAGATCACTGTAGCCATCTCTAGGTCGTGAGTAGGATAATTCTGTTCATGCTTCTTTAATTGTCTGGAAGCATAAGCTACTACCTTACTATTCTGCATCAATATATAACCTAGGCTAACTCTGAAAGTATTACAATATACAGTGAACTTTTCTTCTCCATTAGGTAAAGTTAACACTGGAGCTGTGGTTAACTTCTCCTTCAGTAGCTAAAAACTATTCTCACAAGCCTCTGACCACATGAACTTCACATTCTTCTGAGTTAGGTGGGTCATAGGTGCTGCAATTCTTGAGAAATCCTGAACAAACCTCCTATAATAACCTGCCAAACCCAAGAAACTTTGAATCTCAGTGATTATTGTCGGTCTAGGCCACTCAGATACTACTTCTATCTTTTGTGGACCAACCTGAATACCATCTTTAGACACTACATGCCCAAGGAATGCTACACTCTCCAACCAGAAATCACACTTTGAGAATTTAGCATAAAGCCGATGTTCTCTCAGTGTCTAGAGCACTGTCCTCAAGTGATATACGTGCTCTTCCATGCTCTTCGAATACACCAGTATATCATCAATGAACACCACTACAAACTAATCCATAAATGGTATGAACACCCTATTCATCATATCCATGAAAGTAGCTGGTGCATTAATTAACCCGAAGGACATCACCAAGAACTCATAGTGGCCATATCTAGTATGGAATGTCATTTTAGGAATGTCGACTTTGCTGATCTGTAACTGATGATAACCCGACCTCAAGTCGATCTTAGAGAAGAACTGTGCACTCTGAAGCTGATCGAACAAATCATCTATCCTTGGAAGGGGATACTGATTCTTAACTGTCACCTTATTCGGCTCTCTGTAATGAATGCACAATCTAAGTGTATTGTTCTTCTTCTTCACAAACAGGACTAGTGCACCCCAAGGAGAAGTACTAGGTCTAATGAAACCCTTGTCCAGCAAATCTTGCAACTGCTCCTTTAACTTTTTCAAGTCAGTAGAAGCCATCCTATAAAGTGACATCAAGATAGGAGCTATGCCTGGGACCACATCAATATAGAATTCGATCTCCCTATGAGGTGGTAAACTTGGCAACTCATCAGGAAAGACATCTGGAAACTCACATGCTACTAGAACATCTGAGATGGATGTATACTCCATTTTAGTATCCCCGACTTATGCCAAGTATCCCTGACATCCTTTTCTCAGCATCTTCCTAGCCGTGATGGCGGAGAAAAGATTCTAAGGTGCAGAACTCTTGTCATCCACAAACTTAAATTCTTCATCATTCAGAATTTTGAAAATCAACTCTTTACTCTGACAATCAACAGTGGCATAGTGCTGAGACAACCAGTCCATTCCAAAGATCACATCGAAATCCATCACATCTAGCAACACTAAGTCCACTGACAATTCTCTTCCTTCTCCCAACACCGAACACCCAGGAAGCACAACATTAGTGTCTAATGAATCTCTTAGAGGCATGGCAACAGATAAAGGAACAGCCATCCTCACGGCTTGCCAACTCGACTTTGACATAAAAACAGAGGACACAAAAGAATGAGTAGCACCCGGATCAAGCAAGACTCTAGCATCAAAGAAATATACCAAAAGTGTACCTGCGACAACAATATTGGATGCCTGAGCATCCTGCTGGGTGAGAGTGAAGACTCTGGCCTGTCCTCTGCCTCCCTACTTGCTGGTGGAAGCCTGACCAAAGCCTCTTGCACTACCTTTGCCTCCTCTGCCTCGCCCCTGCTAGGCCATAAACTGTGAAGTACTCTGATATTGAGCTGGTGGCGGCTGATAGGGAGCTAGAGTTACACTTGTAGTGGAATACTGCAGAAATTACTGCTGAGAACCAGAATAAGGGCACACTCTGGTAAAATGTCCCGTATGTCCGTATGGGAAACATGCCCCCTGAGCCATATAACACTATCCCTGGTGGACTTTCCTGCACAACTGGCAAGCACTGGCTATAGATCTCGTGCTAACATAACCGAAACTTTGGCCACTCCTACTGCGAGATGCTTCTGGACCAAATTTGACAAGTCTGCGAGCTCAATTGTGGCCATGTCTGCTACTCCTCTGAACCCTATGCAGAGGTCTTTAGCCCTGCTGAGTAAATCCTCTCTGCTAACTGCTGGAGCTAATCTGAATGTAATGTACTGAATGCTCTGAGATCCCTCTGCCTTTATACCTCCCATTTGATAATAATCAAGCATAGCTCCTTGCCTGATCAGTGTGAGCTTTATCTCATTGGCCAATTCTATCACTGAATCAAGTGTGAGCTCTATCTCATTGGCCAATTCTATCACTGACTCAAGTGTGAGCTCTATCTCATTGGCCAATTCTATCACTGACTCAAGTGTTAGGCCTGTAGTCAGCATCCCAGCGAATGTAGAACCTAATCCAGCGATGTATGTAGTGATTGCGAAATACTGATCTCTTATCAAGTCCTTTGTATACCGACCTAGTCTGAGGAACTCTCTAGTGTACTCCTTTGCTGATCTGTTGCCTCTGGAAATGTTCATCAGCCGGAGTATGTAACTCATCTGCATAGGCTCTGGGTAGAAACGTCTAATGAACCGCTCTCTAAATTGAGCCCAGGTAAATGTCACCATATGAGGCTAGATGACTTGAACGAACCAATCCAGTGTTGACCCCTCAACTGATAACTCAATGAGTCTGAGTCCTCGACTCAATCATGTGGAGAAAATTCGGGATATGAAGTCCCATCAAATGATATCTTGTCGACTCTAGTGTAAAATAATGTTGCCTCTAGGTCTGACATGCCCTACTAAAGTGGAGGTTGTATCTGTCATACTACTTGGGGCATAGCAGCTGCACCTTGCTAAACTCCTGGTGCAAAGGTAGCTTCCTCTAAATCCTAGTCTGCATGTTCCTCATCCTGCAGCTCTCTCTACCTACGGCGACCTGCCGCTCCTCAAGGTTTACCTCTACCTCTACCCCTATGCCTAACTGGCGGCACAGGGTCTTGAGCCTCATCCTAATAAGACTCATCATCATCGGCCTCAACAACCGGTGGAGCAACTCGTGCTCTCCTCATTCTAAAAAGGACATAAACAAACATAGTTCATACAAAAACAAACATCCTAACGGTTACGTGGAAATGTAAAAGCAAAGAAGACTATCAAAGATGTAATCGAATCTAATCGCTGCAGTAGTTTCAAAGAAAACTCAGCTCTACTAACCTAGGTCCACAATACTAAACCTATGATCTGATACCAACTTTGTCAAGACCCAAATCCGGGGGTCATGACCGGCGCTAGGGAACAAGAATTCACATGAATCTGAAACCCATAGCAAGCCTTAAACACAATTTACACATCAAACATACATATAAAAATACTTTAGAATTAAAACTTTTAGTAATATAAAGAAATTTTCATAGTTAATATATCGATAAAATATTTATACAATTAGGCAGGTACACAATTTCAGTCAACAACATCATCACAATCTACTACAAGTATATATTAGTACTGTAGTTTCTAAAACAATACAAGAAAGTAATAGTTCAAGATTTACATAAATCGGCCGATGAAGAAAAAGTCCGGCAAAGAGTACTACTAGGAAAGGTCTGACGAGAAGAATCCTGAAAAATAATTGAGGGGGGTCAGACCTTACTGAGTGAATCATTATTATATGTATGCATGTTCACACAAGCATCAATAATAATATTCGTATATCTATATTTATATAATTATTCATACAATTCACACAAATGATTGAAAATATTTTTCGTATTTTGTTTTACTAGATGATCGAAGTAGAACCCTAAAAGTTCGCATCCTCAAATCACAGAATTCTCTTTGGCCGATTGGCTCGCTTAGTTCCAATAATATTCTCTTATCCAATAGTAAGTGGACTGGCCCCGAGACCCTGAAAGGTCCATCGATCTACAACAGTCACGTCTTTCAATAAAACCTCCATAATCCGGATAATCCATAACTCAAATCATAAATTCCATAATATCAATCAATTATCAAACCTAGCATTCTAACGTACTGGTACGCACACAGTCCTAGGGTAGCTCACTAAGTAGCACGTTCTACGGCTATCCTCAAAAAATATTTTATTCAAAATTAAATAAATAAATAAATATTGAAATTATATAAAATATGCACGGCATCCAAAATACACAAATAATGATTGTATTTATATATATAAAATAATGCGATAATAACAATATTTAAAAATGAATGGAATATAACATACTAAAATTCACATTTATTTAAAATATGGATGCCAATAATATATTTCTATATGTCATGCATACATATAATAATAACTCACAGTTTGAGTGCGTCCTCTACCCTGGTTCGGCTGGCCCGATCCTAAAGGCCTAGCTCGTGTTGCAACTAAAAGAAAATAATAATAATAAAATAATTAGAAATAAATTCCTAATTTTTATACTCTACAGATTATTAGAGAACAACTAGATCTATGACACGACTCGACTAAAACTCAAAATTTAGGACCGACCCGATGTCACATTTTACGAGAAATCTATCGAAAATTTGGCATAGTCTCCTTTGGAAAACGGACATCTCTCTACAAAAGTAGAGTCATTCTTGCGCGCAAACACACTGCAAAATATTCCAAGGCTCAACATCTCGAGTTGGGCTCCTGAACTACAAATTACGCCCAACCGAGAATCAACACACCCACAATCAATAAAATAATATAATTTCCAACAATTCACCAAAAATCATAAAAATTTATTTAAATACCACAATTCAATTTATTTACATAATAAAAAGCATAAAAGACATTTATTTCCAAAATAAATAATAGAATCCAAATTTATAATTAAATTTCATTATTAAAATATATTCTTTCAAATTTTGCAATTAAATAGCATTAATTACAAATAAATATTTAAATTGCTAAAATATA
>CATIWM010685080.1:0-51070 GCA_949671775.1 Mallotus repandus
ATTAGTTAATGTAAAATATTTGTATGCGTGTACGAATAAGTATAAACGTGTGTATAATAGTTACATGTGACAAAAGGATGATTAATAATATTTTATAAGATATCATGATGTGTATTAATACTAAGTGTATAGGGTGTTACAACTTCAATCCATATTGAAAAAGAGCAATAAATTTAATTTGTTAAAAATAATTTTTGTGATTTATTAAAAAATTAACTTTTCGAATTATGTGGACAGACTCTATATTATATGCCTAAAATTATCAAATTAATAATTCACTGAAATTTTAGTGAGCCTAAAGAAAAATTAAACTATAATATTTTTGTTCTTTTTTATTTCTCCCCCAAATAAAAGTTATAATTTTTATCTCACTCTTTAATAGAAAACAAATTTTAACACAATTAATAAAATAGTTATTCTTGAATGATATGAAATCAAGATTTGAGGTGTAAAAATTATTTATTTTCTATAAAAATATGAAAAAAAATTAACCAATAATTTATGCTTATCTTTTTTTTAATCTCCAGAGAATATTTTACAGGTGAATCATTTACTCTCTAATATAAGTGGGTAGTTTTATCTAATATTAAGAAAAAAAATCATTCATAAAAAATCTATTTATTCAAATGATAAAAAATTTAAATTTTCTTAAATAACATTCCGAATTCAAATATTATATAAGGAGAAAATAGACATTAGAAAAATTTTATCTTCTTATATTCACCCTGTTCGATCTTTAAATTAATCATAATTTTTATAGTTATTGAATACTAAAATATTAGATAAAAACTATTTATGTTAAATTATTTCAAAATTTAACTAAATATATAAATTCTTTATTTTACAAAATAACATGTAAAGATTATTATTTTTCAATTTTGATTTTAGTTTGAGAGGTACAAGAGGTAGTAGTACTGTAGTATGGTGAAGACACACGTGCATCTCCACATGGAAAGTTATGAAAGGATCGTAACAGATAAACATTTGTATGTATCATTCAATTGCATTGCTCATAATATAAGTAATAAATGAATGAAACTGTCAGGGTTACATCTTTGTTTCAAACCTTGTCAGGATCGCACGTGTTTCCCTTTTCTTTTATGGGTCCTATTGCCTCCTCTTCCACCCTTGACTTTCCTGCCTTCATTTTTTAACACAATATTGCTTGCTTTCACAACATCAATCAATTTTATTAATACCTTTCTTTATGTTTATATGATTTAAAAACCTTTGCAAGAAAAAGTATAGGAAGTGCAAATCCACTTTTATAATTGAGTTTAATGTGTTATCTGGACTCAGATTCCTATTTCAGTATTTTTCCTTTGTTTAGATTTCTCTATGTAAAAAGTGAGCGCATGTAAAAATTCATGAACGGGGTCCATATCTAACTTATTTCTTGGGTTATGATTGATTATTATGTAAATTTTTTGGACTAATTTGTATTTTTAGTTTGTGGGACTAATTTAGGTTTTTAGATTTGGTTGTTGATATTAATTATGTGCTGTAATCTCTTATATTTTTTCAATCACTTTTATTTCTCTTTTTGGACTGTTTGTGGCATTTATAATTACAGTTCGAACTTGATCCCGATGAGAAGGATTTGTATTATTCCGATCACTAGAAATGAAAATTCATCTTTATTGTCAAAAAAAAAAAAATTACTTGCCAATGTAACTATAATATGTTAGAGTTTAGATATTGATATCATAATATAAAGAAAATTGGGATTTTGACATATATGTATCATATTAATTTTTATAGACGGTGAAATCACATAGTGACTGAAATAATATATTCAGACTGTAAAATATATATAATTATCATGAAGATAGGAAACTATATAAATGAGAAAAGAAAATAGACGAAGAGAAAAGGGTACAAAAAATTCAAATGGTTAGTTTAATGGTATAACATCTCATCAAATTTTTGTGTTACATTGTTTCATAATGAAAAATTTTGCGTTCAAATTCTTGTAGAGTTACATTCTTTTAAATTAGCATCAAATATGAGATCCAACAAAAAAATATATATAATATCTAATGTAGTGTGTGACACTTTACGGTTGAAAAAAAAAAAAAAGAGATGGAAGAGAAGAAAATGGGACCAAAAGGCACAAAGAAAAGGAAGTGGTGCGAGAGTTGAGAGTAGCGAGGGAGGGCCGCACGAGGGGGCAATCGAGAGTATAACGAGTGGTAGTAGTAGCTGGCTAGATAGACGAAGTAGCAGTAGCCGTAGTCGTCGTGGTAGTACGAGTCACCATCTCATTTCTAATTACGATTCTCGTTGTCGGCTGCTGACACTTCCCAACGACAAAGAACCCACTTCTCTTCCCCCTCTTTCTTCTTTTCCATCTCCTTGCTAGCTGCTACCTATTACACAGTCTCACCCACTTCTCTTTGACTACTAAATTCTATTCATAACAAATAAAAAAGCAACTACCATCAAACTTGCACATGCCCACTTTATATATATATATATATATATATATATATATATTTGCACAACTAGATTAAGTAGTTAAATCTCATCATAAGAAGAGAAAAAGATAGAAAAATAAGGGTTTAATTTCTAATTTTTTTAATAAGATGTACACATTTTGTGTCATTTGAACTACTCGGAAAACTCATGTATACTCACTTGCACTCTTTGTTCAATATATATCCATTTGTCATATGAACTTTATTCGGTATTCCTCGAAGCAGTTCTATTGTGCAGTGTATTCATTAAAATTAAAAAATAAGATTAATGTAATTATTTGGTATGTAAAAATTCTTGAAAGAAAAATGAAAGGAATTGGGAGCATGTAAGTAGTTAAATGGTTAATTCTTTTTAAGAGTATAAAATTCGAATTATGTCATTATTAATTTAAAAAGAAGTTTGTTTCCTTTTACGCATTCCATCAATACCTAAATCATATAATCTCTTTATAAATTAAAAATGAAAGAATATAAGTTAATATATATATATTTTCACTCTTCTATCAGAATCGGAATGAACAATTCTAAATCCTAGTGTTAATTTAGCTAAAATTAATAAGGAAAAAGGAATGTGATTCCCCCATCAATGGGAATCACCATTCATCTTTTTTTTTTCTAAGAAATGACTTTTAATTTTCTTCAGAATCAAATCAAATTAATTATAAATTAATTAAATATTTAACTATTAATATTTATTTTTTAAAATTTATAAATAAAATATATAAATTAATAAAAATATGTATTAAATATTTGAATAAAAATATTTATCAAAAGTAAATAATTTTTATAATTTTTTAAAATAATAATAATAATATTTTTTATAAAAATATCTTATAATACATAATTTTAATTTTAATATATAAAAATAATTATAATGTTAATTTTTTATATATTAAAAAATAATTAGAAAATATTTTTTCATTAAAGAAATTTTAATTGTTAAATAATATTTGATTTTCATTTCCATTATTCTTTTTTAGTGAAATCAAACATTTTTTTTAAATTTTCATTCATTTTCTTATTCACTCTCACTCTCATTCTCATTTCGATTTTGATTCAGATTTTGAAATGCGAACTAAACGCGTTGTAAGATGTTAATAAAATTTTATAAATATGAATTTAATTATTGATTGTTGATGGTACAATGAGGTTGTACCGCCTAAAATAGGTGCCATCTTTATCTATCGTATCAGCTATCAAATATGCAAAGATTGTCGGGGGATCTTTCTTCCTGTTACGAGAAAACCCGAAAACATTACATGACCAGTACTAGTAGCATTTTTATCCTTTATTGTTTGTCTATTATTATCTTTCCTCCTACAACGTCAATTCTAGGTTAATTATTCTTTGAAATTGGTATGTACACATTTCTTCCTAATACGATTGATATAGCATCAATTTGATCCTACTTTTAATTGGTTTTTTCTGATTTTGAAGAAAAAATCAAATTTCGCAAGGGAGCAATTTATAAATTAGCTTTAGATTTCCTTAAAATAAAAGTTTTAAATGCTTTTAAAAATAGAAGTTTTTGATTATTCATATTATGACCTTAAAAAAATGAGATCGAGGCTCAAAATACTAAGTTAAATTTTTTTGAATAATTATAGTTGTCGGTATGTTTCTTTAGTAGCAGAGAAAAAATGATATCTATATAATCCAAGCAAACCATCATATTCAACTGATGGATCTTATTGGGTTCCAAAGGTGAAAAATTTACATGCTTAATTTCTGAAATTGATATAATCTGTTCACATTAATTAATTCTCTAAAATAATCTCAAAAGTTTAAAAACTAATAGAGATATTAGTCTTTTATTTGCTTGACCATCAACTCAAGGAAAGCGATTGTAAAAAAAAAATAACTCAAGGAAAGCATAATTATTAAAAAAAAAGATATATATGAATATGATATCCTCTGGAGTATGATTACAAAAGGGACCATAATTATTTTTTAGTGAAAAATTGGAGTCCATAAGACCACAATTATTTAAGAATGCTATGATTTGTTGACTATATGAAAATGTGTTCTCTATTTTTGCAACCAATGCCATTGATTGTTTAAAAAAAAAAAACCAATGCCATTGATCCACATAATATATTAAGGAAAATGATTAATACTGCGTACTCACTCTCTTAATTGATAGAATAGCGTTACAAGTGTCTTCATTATATATATATATATATATATGCTACTGTACGTGTGGTTGTCATATCAGAAAAGTAATTGCATGTGATTTTTTATCCACTTTAAGCCTTCATAAGTTGACTAAAAATATAGGTTCAAAAGAAAAAATTGACTAAAAATGTGAATATATGGACCGTTTGTGAAACTATACATGGCGTAGGACACATTATAATCATGTTACAGGATGAGCAAAAATCTACCGAAATTAAATTAGTTTGATTTTTATTTTTGATGATTTATAAATTTCGATTGGTTAATCGATTGAGAAATTAAATTTTATTAATAATATATATATTTTAGAACTAAAATATTCTATTAGAACATAAGTAACCAAGTGGTGAGCTGTTTATATATGTTGTAAGTTCGAATCTCACAACCTATACAATTTTTTTTATCAGGAAGACTTGAAAAAATAAGAAAAAGACAAAATTAAACCAAAATTTTGAAAGAGAAAAGATGCGTCTATAATCATTCCACCATTTAAAAGTCTTTATTTTTTCATTTTTTTAAATTTATTTATATTAATCGATTAACCGAATAATCGAATTGATATCTAACTTAACTGATTGATTTTGGTTCAGTTTTAGTTTTAGAAAACACTTAAAAATTAAACTGAAGCGAAACGATGGATACTCACCCTATATGCATGCAAGGCTTGTAAGTTTTTGTGCACTCACTCACAATAATTGCAAATCTCTCCAATAATTGCAAAGTTATCTGCTTTGTTTGAAAACTTTATTATTAATATATATATATATAGTTTTGAACAAAGCCTTTATTATTTATATTTGTTTGTTCTGGCGTAAGTTATGTCATTTCATGTTAGAGGCCAAAGTAGTCTTGGCAACAAGAGGACGTGTAGTTCCTCTTACACCTTTGAAACACACACTTGGAAAAATTTCTTGAATTAATGTCTAATATTGTCTTTAGAATAGCTATTTTTTCTCCATATTCGTATGAATTCCTCAATTAATTCTGAAATTTTACATAAAAAGGAGAATTTATAATTTAAAATAATAAGTTAACATAATATTTTATTTAAACAGTATCATATGGTTAGTTGCTCTTGTTAATCTGCCTCATAAAAATTAGGATTTTTAGTTATTAATGTTAATAAAAGAAACAGATATATTATATTTATACCTGCAAACATGGAACATTATAAATTATGAGTCTTGCCCGCAAGAAAATTTTATACATCTAGATTTCAGATTTTTGTATTAATAATAAAATCGTTTTATTTTATCCCCATGATTTCATTTTGTTTTATTTTTGTTGCTGTTAAAGAAACATTAATACAAAACATAATAATAATAATAATAATAATAATAATAATAATTGGAGAATGGTCGACGTTCAAACAAATGTAATTCAAAAATTAATGAATGCTTGCTATATTGTCTGATGTTCCCTTAACAAAAGTCCAAACTGATTAGATGCTCTGAATTGGAAAATCGTATACAATTTGGAGGGTGGGGAGCATATAGTAATTAATGATTGAGAAGGGTCCCTGTATTCTTCTGATATTTTTTTTCCTTTACAATTAGAAATTTAGAATATAATTTTGATTTTAATTAGCCATACTACCAATATTCAAAATTCACTAGATTTTAATTAATTTGATTCAATTCGGATAGAATTATAAGAGCAACAATAATTTCTAACAACTAATTTAATGCAATTGCATATATGATAATTCAAATTCGAAATCTTACTCAAACAATTACCATTATTTCCAACTCATCATCGCTTAATTGTTGGAAATTATCTTTTGTTAACACTTAACACACATATATGTATAAGAGCTAATCATAGTCCCATCCCATGTTTAATTTACTAGATAGGGAACATAAATAAAAGCTGTGAAACTGCAAGTGCCTTTCTTACTTTGTTTTATTTTTTTATGTAACCACCAAATCATTTTGATGATTCTTTCACAGAAAAGTTATTGCTTTTATGCAGCATTTAGTAATAAAAAGAAAAGCAGAAAAGTTAAAAAAATATATCTGAGAAAGCAGTAACAGTAATTTTTATTCTGTGTATGGATAAAATTTCTTTTTTCCTGATTAATAAGAAATTTTTATCCTATATTTAGCACAAATTAACAATTTTCTTTTGCAAAAATTATTAACAGAAAAAAAGAAGAAGAAGAAGCAGCAGCAGCGAGCTAGCATTTCCTCTGCTATATGAAGAGTAAGTAACTCCTTTGACACCATTGTGTATTTACTCGAGTTGAATGAATTCAGAATACCGATATTTTAGACTAAAGAAATTATTATTTTCTTGGAGGAGTTAATAAATTAAAGCAAGAAAACACAGCCCACCTTGAGAATTTTGGAGCAAACTCACCAGAATACCTAGTGCCTTCATTTTCTTGAAAAATTTGCCCTTCCACAGCTTCATGAATAGTAGCATTTGAAGAAAAGAAAAGGAAAATAAAGAAGAGCTAGAACAAGAATAAAGATTGAACTAAACGCCAAGAAAACAATCATTTTGATTTTGGTTTCCAAGAAAATTGAACACAAGCAAACAACAACTACTTGAAATCTTGAAAAAGAAAGAGAGATCCACAATCTATGATAAAAGAGAGAGAAAAAAAAAATATATATATATAATTAATCATTTTGATGAAGATTAAAAGAAAGCTAAAGATTTTCTAATATATTAATTACACTCTCTCATATATAAATACATACATATATATATATATATATATAGCTATTGAATTGTAACAAGCCAAATGATATATATATATATATATAGTAGCAACTATATATATATATATAAATGTAAATGAATTTTCATGGTTCTCCACGTTCACGTTCATGCCAGCAAATAAGCATGGCTATGCATCGCCGGAGAATGTAGAATTTGGCTCGTTGTTTCTTCACCAAATGGCTGCATTTCTGACCAAACGATCTGCAAGGCTCGCATACGTGCTGGCGGCTATTAAAGCTCGAGCTCCTTTCTCTATCAGGCATTGTTGAGAGTGGTACTTACTGATCCAAGTAGCTAGCTAGATACTGACTAAAGTTAAACAACAACAACAACTAGTAGCAGTAGTAGTAGTAGAAGCAGTAAATAATATGTAGAATGTAGAGATATTGAGAGGTTGATTGGTGTATTTATAGATAGAGAGGTGGATTCTCTTTCTTTTTTTTTTCTTTTGGGTTTTTGGGTTCTGTGTTTCACGATCTCACAGCTCTCTATTGGCATTAGGTATGGACTGTAGCCATTGTAACCCACCAGCTGTCAGGGGAGAATGGTGCAGCATATGAAAACACAGTATGGACCAATGTTCCTGCCATTTCACCTCTCAAATATATTAGAATTTAGCCTAGGACCCATCCCCATGTTAGAGCCTTACAATATATATATATATATATTAATATTTATTTAATTTTTACCACATCATGTTGTTAAATTTTATTTATAACTAGAAGTATTTCATATAATTTAGGTATAAGTAAACTTTACGATATATTTTATAATGCTCTCTAGCCCTTGAAGAGAGAGGTAAACCTCACCTGCTCATATATTTGGATTTTAATTATAATGATTGTACTATGGTTATCTACTCTCAAGTAGAAGCTATATATATATAGAAGATTCAACACATGGTTCTAGTCCTAGTGGCACCAAGCGCCTTGTGCTCTTGCTTAAATGATAGCAAACCTTTTGGACACAACTTTTTTGCATTACATTTTATTGTAATTGGCGATCCTGTGGACGAACAGCCTGGTTAAAAGCCTCTTTTATTGTCAATAAATAGCGCTCAACTTTACCAAACTGATGAATTCAACACGTTGATGCATAGTATGAATATTGTCCTTTACTTATTGTGGCCAAAAATTTTTCAAGATTGGCCGGTGACCGCTTTATTAAGGAAATGAGGACGCAATTGAGCCATGCGCATATATATGTTATAATGTACTGTCCAATCGGTTGTTTTCAAGCACAGAATATATCTTCTTATAGCCAATCAAACTTTAGTAAAGGATTAAAGGATGATAAATCTATATCATCACATAATAATCATTAGTCCATGATTAGTTGTCGCATTGCCCCAAGCAAATGCACTTGGAATCTTCCTAATTGAAAAAAAAAAAAAACCCTTACAAGTGAATAAAAAACTTATTTTGATATCATATTACCTAAAAATGAACTTTTCTAAATAATAAATTAACAAAATTTTATGATTATGATAAATTACGTTGAAGATAAAAAAAAAACTAAATATTACATATAAAGTCTTAATTTTGATGAATTACGTGTTAAGGGTAATTTTAATATTGTACTGAAACTATATATTTTAAAAGAAAATATTTATGTTCTAATGAAAAAGATAATAAGAAGTATGGAATTCTGATGAATGGAAGAAAAAAGAAATGTTTGGAGTCAAGTCTCTCCAAGAACAAATGAACAATACAGCAACTTGGGGTGTCTCATTGTCCATTTTATCACAAGGGTGGGGTTTATAATTGAAGGGTATGAATAGGACTATATATGGTTGTGTGGGTGGGTGGGTGGGATATACATATAATGTGTGTTGTTAAGGGGTTGTGTTATATGGTTAAATTAAGGGATGGTTTTGATGATGTTATAAATTATGATGATGCTGTTTCTTGTACCAATTCCAAAAGAAAAGTCAGATATGCTGTGCATGGGACCTGCCATGTGCAAAAGGCAGCCCAGTTTTTAATTTTAGTCTTTTTTGATCTTAGGAAACCTTTTAACCGATGGGTCGCCATCTCTCTCATCTTCTTCTCCTGCCTATTACGATGTTTATATATGATCCTTTTAACCTCATGGGTAGTTTTCTGAACCACTGTCTTATATATGTACCATTCATCAATCCAAAGACAAATTACCCTTACCGATAGTTTCAATACTAACTATTACTTATTAGTCGTGTTTACCGAAGATTGAGTAATCAACTGCCAAAAAAATTTTCTCGTAGATCTACCGCAGGAGTGAAACTCTCTTCCTGAGTTAAAGGAAAAAAAAAAATTCTTAGTAATATTTTACCCTTCAATTAACATTAGCACATTAGCTTTAACAATGACATTGAAGCAATCCACCATAAATATTCTCTTCTAATAAAGGTACAAAAGAGAGAGTAAAAAAATCTGACATGGGCTCCAATATATCATTACTAGTACACAATTAAAAGGTTGCCCTTATGTACAATAACGTTTGATGACAACTAGACCATCATAGTATATGCAATACATTGGCATCCTAATTTATTGTCATTTGCCAATCTCTGCAAAATATTAAGTTTTGCCTGTTGTCTCAGTCCCTTGGAAAGTTCCTGCCTAGATCAGGGCCTGACCTTGCATAAGAGCCTCAGGTTTAACTGAGCTGGTCCAGACCCATTCCAGCATGTCATGGGACAGGTCTCAAGGTCTAATTTCCATAAAATAACCGTTGCATGCACCATTCACCTTCTACCATTTCTCGAGAATTCCTTTATTTATCAGCGTCAACACTCTATTAACTCGGTAAAATAGCCAACAAGAGACATTGAAAATACAGTCAAAGAAAAATCTATTATTTAAAAAAAAAGAAAATCCATTATTCCATTCAACCTGTTTCTACAATATTAACATGGAGATTTCTTCTGAAACTCTACACATTAGCAGGTGCAGAACTAGGTGGTGTAACAACAGAGACGACCCTTCGACCTCTCTCTGACCGGCTATTCTCTGCGAATTTGAGGCTTCCTTGATGCATACCTTTCTGCTTTTCTTCTTGGTTCCATTCCAAGCCATAATAATACTCTTCAGTGCACTTGGCCGTATTCTTAGTTGCAGGCAAGAACATGCTGCCCCATTGTGGAAAATGCACAACAGACACAGGTAATGTACAAGCAACTATCATAATCCCCATCAGCGTCAACCCTGTTGCTGTAGTGTATCTTGAACTTGTAAAAAACAGAAGCTGAGTCAATCCTGAACCAAAATTGCCACCTGCACCAGTGAGTCCAGAAATGATGCCCAGTGAACGACGAGAAATGAAGGGGATTATGCCAAATGTAGCCCCACAGGCTGCTTGAGCACCTAAGGAGAAGAGAATCATGAAAAGGACAGATAGAGGGAGGGAGCTGGCACGGCCGAGGCATATGCAGAATATGCCTCCTAGTGTTTGAAGGATGTAAAGATTCCAGAGGCGGCCGCGCATACCGAACCTACGTGCAGCAATATCAGACATCAGACCACCCACAGGGCGAGCGAATATGTTGGCCATTCCGAAGGTGGCAGCTATGGTGCCAGCTGTGCGTAGCTTGAGATTAAACCTATGTTAATTGGACACAAAATACAAAACAAAAGTTAACGTCGCGGGTGATATCATATCATTATACTTTGAATTGGTACGACTGAAAAAAATTCTGAAATGTACATGAAATGAACCTGTCAAAGAAGTATTCTGCGATGACATTATCAGTAGTTAATTCCACACCCAATGACATGCCATAGAGAAGGAAAAATGTCCAAGTTCTGTAATTTGTTATAGCATACCATAGAACCTGCAAAAAGGTTGACAAATGTGTATCAAAATTAACTGCCCCCATGGAAAATTTGATTATAAAATGTGTGAATAATGTTTAAAATATAATGAATCAAAATATTGATAATTTTGATAGTGCAATGTTTGATTTTACCTCTGCATATATTTTATAATTTCCTATCCAATTGAACATATATTGCACCCAATTGTCCTATCTAATTGAACATATATTGGCTGGCTAATAATCTTCTTCTTCTTCGTCAACAGGTTGGTCCAAGTTTTTTTGTAGATTCATGAGAATGTATGTTTTTGGGTTTATGTGTAGTTTATAACTAAAATTCTACAATAATCCAGTTTTTTATTTTTTTTAAATAGAGGTTCAATGGCCCTTATAACTCACTATAAAGATGATAAACTCCCACTAAATATTGGTCGTAGCCATGAGAATTCAAATTGAAAATTTTCACAATTCTCACAAATCAAGCAAACCACCGCTAATTAGTCAATTTTCATTATTTAGTGGCAAGTCCAACTATGTCTTCCTAGAGTTCTCATAGTTTGCTAATTCTTTTGAAGAATAAAACATGGCTGTTATATTCCAAATTAAAGTTATGATCAAACTACCGAATCCTGGAGCACTTGCCTTGTTATGCATGAAGTTAAGGGTTTAAATCCTGACTATTTGGTTGGCCTTCAAATAATTAGCAACAAAAACATCAATTCAGAGACACTAACCTTAGAGAATTTATCCTTGGGAACATCTCCTTTGTTCTGTAAAGTACTAAGGTTGCCATCAGGTAAATCTTGGCCTAAACTCAAAACCAAAATCCCCATAATCACATGCAACCAACCAGGAATAAAAAATGCAATCCTCCAAGCTGTAAAAGGTGTAGCACCAGTTCTCTTAATCAATTCATAAAGCAAAGGCATAAGCAACTGTGTAGCTCCACCTCCCATATTACCCCATCCAGCAGCAGTACCATTAACAACACCAATAATCTTTCCGTTAAACATAGTACTCATCCAGAACTGACATGAAACAAATGTGGCTAACGAAAATCCGATCATAAATCGAACAGCTATATACCCACCGGCAGATGAAACAAATGTCATGCAAAAGACTGTTGGAGCAGAAAGCATCATAAGAAAAGCACAAGCATAACGTGGACCTAATAGGTCACAGGCTGCACCCATTACAAGCCTGGAGAAGATGCTACCAGAAACAGAAGCAATCCCAGCATTACCAATGTCTTTCTTTGTGAGGTTAAGGTTGTCTCTAATGATGGGAACTAAGGGAGCTGCAGCAAAAGTAGAGATGAAGCAAGTGAAGAAGGAGAACCAAGAAAGGTGGAAAGTGGTCATGTGGGGATTTGCCAAGGAAAAAAGATTGAATACTTTGGCTTTGTGCTCTGAATCCACTGGAAGTGAGAATTTTGCCGTGGTATCAGTTGGGATTTCGGAATTATTGGTGACTGAAAATGCAAAGGCTTGTTCTTTGGCTGAAACTCCATGCATGGAGCTTCCTGGAGACATCTCTTCCGCATTAGCCATTAAGACCAGAGTTAGAGAACAACCCCTTTTTTTCCTTCTGATAATTGTACGGTTTGTGGGCAATACTAGAGATCTTGCTACTTATAATTTGTTAGACAACATTAATTTTTTCACTGAAGTCAGGCATATGTTATTGAAAATTCCATTAGCTTTGGATCATATCGTTAAGGTTTTCAAAACTTACAAAATGGAAATTAAGCTTTAGTAATAACTAGTAGTAAATCAACGAATATACAGTGCAGATTAACATATTTAATCATTTATAATATAAGTAAAATAAAGTGGTTTTAATAAAATAAGAATTGTAAATCAATTGAGTAATTTAAAAAAAACGAATAGAATTCTATTATATATATATATATATATATATATATATATCAAATACCTACTCCATTTTTTGACCACAAGGGCAGAAACCCTTTATTCTTGCATTTAATATGTAATTAATAATAATCAACCCCATCTATCAATTTTCTTACACAAGCAAAATAATCTCATGTGAATGATTCTCTCAGATGATAGAGACAGAAATACTTTTTATATATTACCCTTAACCTTTCACTAATTCTGAAAGGCTTTAAGATGTTTGGCTAGGATCGACAATGTTTATGAAATGTAAGCATTATAATTGTCTTATTTTGTGTAGAATTATACCTTGCCGGATCCATGCAAGCCAGCAAAAATTCTGTTTGTTTGTTGATGTGAAATTAAAGAGAGAAGAAATTGTCCAACAGGTTATGCAATAACTACTTCTTTCTAAATAATGTTTTGTTGTCTTTTTGTCTCAAAATTAGAATTAGAGTTCTCTTTTCTAATTTATTAATAGGATGGTCATTCTAATTAATTAGAGAGAAATGACCGTTTGACTACTTTTTTATTGACAAATTAGAATTCTTTTCTTTGTCATCATAATACCTTGTCATAATTTACTTTGATCTAATAGCATATAATTAAGAGATCATGGAGTAAGAAATAATTTAAATCTTTATTAGCTACTATATATATATTTCTTAAATATTCATTCACAAAGTGTTTTAACTTGTTAAATGTGCATTTTTTTTGTCATTTAAAACATTATAATATACTTTTAAATCAATAAATGGAAATGAATTCATTTTATTTAAGAAGTGAATGTATCATATAAAATATAATTCTCTAGTTAAAATATTTTTATCAGAAATATAACAAATGTATTATCTAGTTAAAATTAATCTTCGTATTATTTTTTATATGAATGTACAATCACTGTCTTATCCTTTATAGAATATTAAAAATTGAAATACAATATTTAACATAAAAAAGAAAAATTAAAATATAAAATGAAACAAATTGAAAAGAGAAAAGCACAAAAATAAATCTCTTCTTATTGCATATAATTGTATATAATTTCAATTTTATTGCATATCATTTAGCAATTTGTTGTGAATTGCACACACAAAAACTAAAATTATTTATAGCAAAATAAAGTGAATTTCGATATCACTGCTCGATTTTTGGTTTAGGGTTGCATTGAATAATATTAATTCACATGTCCAATCCAAGTACTATTGTTCAGTTCTTGTTCATTCGAAGTGGAATAATTACCCAAACAAGAATAATAATTTTTTCCAACATTAACAAGGGTAAGAGAGTTAAAAATTAGACAATGATCTCAAACATTTGAAAATTAAATCTTATTACGTATACGTACGCCTTTATTAAGATTTGAATTTTGAATTTTCAAATTATCCATTTATCAAAACATTAATTTTCAGAAACCTAATTATTGAGATTTCTTCAATTTTTTCGATTAATTTGATCTTTATTGAGGATATTATTGAGTTTGGTAGGTTGTAAGCAAGGTTGAAAAAGCTCCAGGAGCATAGTTTTGTACAGAACAAGTCACTCTATTAACCAATAAAAATTGGGATGACAATGTTTTTTTAAAATATATTTTGTCCCCAAATAATTAATTAACATGCACTAAACCAGAGCCGGTTAGGAAAAGGATTCCTAGTTAATTTGGATTCCCAAATAAGGTCCTCTATGGATTCCTTGACCTCCAATTTGCTTCAATGAACAATTTTGCCACTGC
The DNA here is from genome assembly GCA_949671775.1 of Mallotus repandus. Lineage (NCBI taxonomy): Eukaryota > Viridiplantae > Streptophyta > Magnoliopsida > Malpighiales > Euphorbiaceae > Mallotus > Mallotus repandus. The sequence continues at coordinate 14,797 of CATIWM010685080.1, forward strand.
AGGATTCAGTTTAAATTTACATTTTTGTCCTCCCATTTGGACAACATCTCTTACGTGAAACGACGCCGTTTTTAAGGAATTACTTAGGTGCCTAACAGTTTGAAAAATGACACCAATTGAATGGAAAAAATGAACAATACTTACCACTTATCCATTCACAACCCTAATTTTTACCTGCCCTTACCCTCATTCCAGACTCTTCACAGTCGCCCCTCCCTAGCTAGTCCCCACGTCCCTCTTTTTCCTTCATCTTCTCATTTTCTCTTCTCTTAAATTTTGCCCTTTTTCCCTTCACTCTCTTCAAAATCATCACCTTTCTATATATATATATATATATATATATAGCATAAATGGGTAAAAAAGAAACATAAAGAAAAAGGCTAATGGAAGAAGCTGTGGAAGCAAAAAGGAGCAGAAAAATAAAATGCTAATGGAAGAAGCTATGGAAGCAAGAGAATAGCAGGAAAATGAAAGGCTAATGGAAGAAGTTGTGAAAGCAAGAAGCTCTATAAGTACTCCATCATATCCTTGGCTTCTCATTTGTGATAGAAAACTAGCCACATTTTATAACATATCTGAAGAAAAATGTTACCCAAACATTGTTCTCCGAATGCCAGTTAAGCACATATTTGGATCTTATTAAGGATGGTTAATGTTACAGTACAATGGCACATCCAAACATTGTTATATTTTTTTAGTATAAAGCATCAGTATCCGGAACGATTGAACTCTGACTAATCCAATTTGACATGGGCAGGACCACAAGGGCGGTAAAAGTCTCCCAACAACTAATTCAACGTGGCTACATAGACCAGGACTCAAACCCAAGACCTCGCTTAAGCAAGAACAACCCTATGCTAGTTAATCCCAACGATTATTAGTAACATTGTTAGCTTTTTAATCCTGTCATTACATAAAAAAATATTTGGCTTCCACAGTTAATGACTGAATGTCACATGGGCTTCCAAACCTCAACACCAAATGATGATGCATGCCATGTTTTATTCTCTAAGTACGATCACCACGAGTCTTATGATAACATCGTCTTTTTTTGCAAGTTTGGTGCTAAAAAATTCATCAAGCAAGAGTTCATATTGGGAAGTTCTATAGAGTCATTTGCTATAGTGGAAGGGAACTTGTACTATCTAACAAGTGATTCTCTAATTATTATTACTTTCTGAGTTCTCAAAAAATCAACTTCACACCTTTGGCCGTTGAGAACCCATCATTCGCTCATCATCCATTTGTATCTAGATGTCGTACTTTTTTTATTGAATATTATGGCGAACACTTATTAGTGCTGAAAATGTACACTCCATTTCAAGAAGTACTTGATTTCATGATATTTAGATTCCATTTTAACGAACTACAATCATAGAAAATTAAAGGTATTGAAAATTCAACTATCTTTTTGTCATATGACAAAGGAATGAGGTGCAATCTTTCAGAAGTTGAAGAAGGGTATAAAGTTAAACAAAATAATATCTACATTGTAAAGCCATAAAACACATACTTGGGAATGTTCAACCTAAAAAAAGGCTCAGAGTCCTACATTTTACCTTGCCCTGATACAACTTGAGATAACATGCTTTGTTGGATTATGATATGATATAATATGTAATGCTATTATTATTAGTTTTTCATAGATAATTAATGCTTATTTATGTTTTATTTTTCAGTTTAAAGTTTACAAATTTATAGTTTGTTGGATTATAATGTGATATATAAGTAATGTTATTATTATGAGTTTGTCATGGATAATTAATGTTTATTTAAGTTTTCTTTTTGGGTTTAATGTTTACAAATTGTTAATTACAAAGTCGAATTTATATATAAATCTCACATTAATTTTTAGATAGGTTTAAAAGTTTGTGCATAATTCATCTTCAATCTATGCACTTTTTTTTTGTTAAAAAAAATCTAAATTAAAAAACTAATCCATGCACTAGAATCTAAAAGTTTTAGATTTGGTTGGATATTGAGCTAAAATTTTTATAGAATTGAAGTAGCAAAAACTTATAATTAAAGGGATAACTATTGCGTTCTGTTGATTTGCACATAAATACCAGAACATAATTTTCTACTGATCTGTTGATTCAAATGAATACTAGAATAATAGGCAACAAAATTCATTAATTCTAAGAAGAATACCAAATTTTGGGAAATAGGATTTTATTAAAAATTATCAAAAATTGTTTCTCAAATAGAACATGAAGAATAAATACTGCTAATGACAAAACCTTAAAAAGAAAAAGACTGAAAGGCGAAACACAATTCAAAAATTATTAAAAAAATGGGCATAAAACATTAAAGCCTAAAGCTTTAAACAGTTGAATTTGGGCCCAAAACTGGCGTGCAACGAGTTAGATTGGGTAGTTTTATAGCGTCATTTGCTACGGTGGAAAGGAACCTGTACTGTATAACAAGTGATTCTCTTAATATTATTACTTTTCTAAGTTCACAAAAAATCAACTTCACATCCTTGGTCGTTGAGAACCCATCGCTCACTGATCATCCATTTGCATCTAGATTTTATACTTTTCTTTTTGAATATTGTGTTGAACTCTTATTAGTGCTTAAAATGTACACTCTATTTGGAGAAGTACTTGATTTCATGATATTTAGATTCTATTTTAATGAACAATAATGGAAGAAAATTAAAGATATTGAAAATTCAGCTATCTTTCTGTCATATGACAAAGACATCAAATGTAATCTTTCAGAAGCTGAAGAAGGGCATAGAGTTGAACAAAATAATATCTACTTCGTAAACCCACAAGACACATACTTGAGAATGTTAAACCTAAAAGAAGGCCCCGAGTCTTATATTTTACCTTGCCCTGATGCAGCTCGAGATAACATGCTTTCTTAGATTATGATATGATATAATATGTAATGCTATTATTATTAGTTTGTCATAGATAATTAATATTTATTTATGTTTTCTTTTCTGGTTTAAAGTTTACAAATTTGTAGTTTGTTGGATTATGATGTAATATATAAGTAATGCTATTATTATTATTTTGTCATGGATAATTAATGTTTATTTATGTTTTCTTTTTGGGTTTAATGTTTACAAATTTGTAGTTACAAAGTTGAATTTATATATAATTCTTACATTAATTTTTAGATAGGTTTTAAAGTTTGTGCATAACTTATCTTCAATCTATGCACTTTTTTTTAGTTAAAAAAATCTAAATTCAAAATCTAATTCATACACTGGAATGTAAATGTTGTAGATTTGGTTGGATATTGAGCTAAAAGTTTTATATAATTGACATAGCGGAAGCTTATAATTAAAGGGATAACTATATATTGAGTTTTGTTGATTTGCACACAAATGTCGGAATACAATCTTCTATTAATCTATTGATTCAAATGAATATCAAAATAATAGGCAACAAAATTCATTGATTCTAAGAAGCATACTGAAGTTTGAAAAATAGGGTTTTATTAAAAATGATCAAAAACTGTTTCTCAAACATAACAAGAAGAATAAATAGTGCTAATGACAAAACCCTAAAAATAAAAAGACCAAAAGGCCAAACACAATTCTAAAATTATAAGAAAATGGACATCAAAGTTTATAGCCCAAAATGAAGCTTTAAACAGTTAAATTTAGGCCCAAAACTGGCTTGCAACGACTCAGATTGGATAGTTTTATAGAGTTATTTGCTAGGGTGGAAGGAAACTTGTACCGTCTAACAAGTGATTCTCTTAATATTATTACTTTTTTGAGTTCTCAGAAAATCAACTTCACACCATTGGATGTTGAGAACCCATTACTCGCCGATCATCCATTTGCATCTAGATGTCGTACTTTTTTTATTGAATATTGTGGTGAACTCTTATTAGTGCTTAAAATGTAGACTCCATTTGGAAAAGAACTTGATTTCATCATATTTATATTCTAGTTTAACGAACAACAATCGAAGGAAATTAAAAATATTAAAAATTCAGCTATCTTTCTGTCATATGACAAAGGCATGAGGTGCAATCTTTCAGAAGTTGAAGAAGGGCATAGCATTGAGCAAAATAATATTTACTTTATAAACCCACAAGACACATACTTGAAAATGTTAAACCTAAAAGAAGGCCCCGAGTCCTATGTTTTACCTTACCCTAGTGTAGTTCGAGATAACATGTTTTGTTGGATTATGATATGATATAATATGTAATGCTATTATTATTAGTTTGTCATAGATAATGAATGTTTATTTATGTTTTCCTTTCCAGTTTAAAGTTTACAAATTTGTAGTTTATTGGATTATGATGTGAAATAGAAGTAAAGCTATTATTTTTTTTTTGTCATGGATAATTAATGTTTATTATTTTTTCTTTTTGGGTTTAATGTTTACAAATTTGTAGTTACAAAGTTGAATTTATATATAATTCTTACATTAATTTTTAGGTAGGTTTTAAAGTTTGTGCATAACTCATCTTCAATCTATGCACTTTTTTTAGTAAAAAAAAATCTAAATTAAAAATCTAATCCATACACTGGAATTTGAAAGTTGTTGGATTTGGTTGAATATTGAGCTAAAAGTTTTACATAATTGACATAGCGGAAGCTTATAATTAAAGGGATAACTATTGAGTTCTATTGATTTTCACACAAATGTCGAAACACAATCTTCCACTAATCTATTGATTCAAATGAATATCAAAATAATAGGCAATAAAATTGGTAATTTCAAGAAGAATACCGAAGTTTGGAAAATAGGGTTTTATTAAAAATGATAAAAAAAACTGTTTCTCAAACATAACAAGAAGAATAAATACTGTTAATGATAAAACTCTAAAAAAAGAAAAACCAAAAGGCCAAACACAATCCTAAAATTATAAAAAACGGACATAAAACTTTAAAGCCCAAAAGGATGCTTCAAATAGTTGAATTTGGGCCCAAAACTGGCCTATAATGGCTTAGACTAGGTAGTTTTATAGAATCATTTGCTATGGTGGAAGAGATCTCGTACTGTCTAGCAAGTGATTCTCTTATTATTATTACTTTTTTGGGTTCGCAAAAAATCAACTCCACACCCTTGGATGTTGAGAACCCATTGCTCGCTGATTATTCATTTGCATCTAGATGTCGTACTTTTCTTGTTGAATATTATGGTTAACTCTTATTAGTGCTTAAAATATATACTCCATTTGGAGAAGTACTTGATTTCATGATATTTAGTTTCCATTTTAACGAAAAAATTAAAATTATTAGAAATTCAACTATCTTTCTGTCATATGAAAAAGGCATAAAGTGCAATCTTTAAGAAGTTAAAGAAGGGCATAGAGTTGAGCAAAATAATATCTTCTTTTTCAAACCCACAAGACACATAGTTGAGACTGTTAAACCAAAAAGAAGGCTATGAGTCCTATATTTTACCTTGCCCTGATGCAGCTGGAGATAGCATGCTTTGTTGGATTATGATATGATATAATATGTAATGCTATTATTATTAGTTTGTCATAGATTATTAATATTTATTTATGTTTTCTATTTCGATTTAAAGTTTACAAATTTGCAGTTTATTGGATCATTATGTGATATATAAGTAAAGGTATTATTATTAGTTTTTCATGGATAATTAATGTTTATTTATGTTTTCTTTTTAGGTTTAATGTTTACAAATTTGTAGTTACAATGTTAAATTTGTATATAATTCTTACATTAATTTTTAGATAGGTTTTAAAGTTTGTGCATAATTCATCTTCAATCTATGCAATTTTTTTAGTTAAAAAAATCAAAATTCAAAGTCTAATCCATGCACTGGAATCAAAAAGTTGTTAGATTTGGTTGGATATTGAACTAAAATTTTTATAGAATTGACGTAAGCTTATTATTAAAGGGATAACCATTGAGTTCTGTTGATTTGCACACAAATGTCAGAACACAATCTTCTACCAATTTGTTGATTCAAATGAATACCAAAATAATAGGCAACAAAATTCATTGATTCTAAGAAGAATACTGAAGTTTGGAAAATAGGGTTTTATTAAAAATGATCAAAAACTATTTCTTAAACAGAACATGAAGAGTAAATACTGCTAATGACAAAACCTTAAAAAGAAAAAGACCAAAAGGCCAAACACAATTTGAAAATTATAAAAAAATAGATATAAAACTTTAAAATCCAAAACAAAGCTTTAAACAGTTGAATTTCGGCCCAAAAATGGCCTATAACGTGTCAGATTGGGTAGTTATATAAAGTCATTTACTCTGGTCGAAGAGAACTTGTACTGTCTAACAAGTGATTCTCTTAATATTATTACTTTTCTAAGTTCTCAAAAAGTCAACTTCACACCCTTGGCCGTTGAGAATTCATCGCTCGCTGATCATCCATTTACATCTAGATGTCGTACTTTTCTTGTTGAATATTGTGGTGAACTCTTATTAGTGCTTAAAATGTATACTCTATTTGGAGAAGTACTTGATTTCATGATATTTAGATTTTATTTTATCAAACAATAATTGAAGGAAATTAAAGATGTTGGAAATTCAACCATCTTTCTGTCATATGACAAATGCATGAGGTGCAATCTTTGAGAAGCTGAAGAAGGGCATAGAGTTGAACAAAATAATATCTACTTTGTAATCCAACAGGACACATACTTGAGAATGTTCAACCAAAAGAATGCTCCGAGTCCTATATTTTACCTTGCCCTGATGCAGCTCGAGATAGCATGCTTTGTTGGATTATGATATGATATAATATGTAATGCTATTATTATTAGCTTTTCATAGATAATTAATGTTTATTTATGCTTTATTTTTTGGTTTAAAGTTTACAAATTTATAGTTTATTAGATTATGATGTGATATATAAGTAATGCTATTATTGTTTTGTCATAGATAATTAATGTTTATTTATGTTTTCTTTTTGGGTTTAATGTTTACAAATTTATAGTTACAAAGTCGAATTTATGTATAATTCTTACATTAATTTTTAGATAGGTTTTAAAGTTTGTGCATGTTTCATCTTCAATCTATGCACTTTTTTAGTTACAAAAATCTAAATTCAAAATCTAATCCATGCACTGGAATTTAAAAGTTATTGGATTTGATTGGATATTGAGCTAAAAGTTTTATATAATTGACGTAGCGGAAGCTTATAATGACAAGGATAACTATTGAGTTCCGTTAATTTGCACACAAATGCCATAACACAATCTTCTGCTAATCTGTTGATTCAAATGAATACCAAAATAATAGGCAACAAAATTCATTGATTCTAAGAAGAATACCGAGGTTTGGAAAATATGATTTTATTAAAAATAATCAAAAAACTATTTCTCAAACAGAACATGAAGAATAAATAGTGCTAATGACAAAAGCCTAAAAAGTAAAAGACTAAAAGGCCAAACACAATTCTAAAATTATAAAAAAACAGATATAAAACTTTAAAGTCCAAAACAAAGCTTTAAACAATTGAATTTGGGCCCAAAATTGGCTTGCAACGGGTTAGACTGAGTAGTTCTAAAGTGTCATTTGCTATGATGGAAGGGAACTCTTACTGCTAACAAGTGATTCTTTTAATATTATTACTTATCTGATTTCTCAAAAAATCAACTTCACACCCTTGGCCATTAAGAACTCATCGCTCACTGATCATCCATTTGCATATGGGTGTCGTACTTTTCTTGTTGAATATTGTGGTGAACTCTTATTAGTGCTTAAAATGTACACTCCATTTGGAGAAGTACTTGATTCCATGATATTCAGATTCCATTTTAATGAACAACAATTGAAGGAAATTAAAGATATTATAAATTCAGCCATATTCCTATCATATAACAAAGGCATGAGGTGTAGTCTTTCAGAAGCTGAGGAAGGACATAGAGTTGAACAAAATAATATCTACTTCGTAAACCCACAAGACACATACTTAAGAATGTTCAACCCAAAACAAGGCTCCGAGTCCTATATTTTACCTTACCCTAATGCAGCTCGAGATAGCTTGCTTTGTTGGATTATGACATGATATAATATGTAATGCTATTATTATTAAGTTTTCATGGATAATTAATGTTTATTTATGCTTTCTTTTTCGGTTTAAAGTTTACAAATTTGTAGTTTCTTGGATTATGATGTGATATATAAGTAATGCTATTATTATTAGTTTGTCATGGATAATTAATGTTTATTTATGTTTTCTTTTTGGGTTTAATGTTTACAAATTTATAGTTACAAAGTCGAATTTATATATAAATCTTACCTTAATTTTAAGATAGGTTTTAAAGTTTGTGCATAATTGATCTTGAATTTAAGCACTTTTTTCAGTTAAAAATATCCAAATTCAAAATCTAATTCGTGCACTGGAATCTAAAAGTTGTTGGATTTGATTGGATATTGAGCTAAAAGTTTTATAGAATTGACATAGTAGAAGCTTATAATTAAAGGGATAACTATTGAGTTCTGTTGATTTGCACACAAATGCTAGATTTCAATCTTCTACTAATTTGTTGATTCAAATGAATAGCAGAATAATATGCAACAAAATTCATTGATTCTAAGAAGAATATCGACGTTTGGAAAAAATGGTTTTATTAAAAATGATTAAAAACTATTTCTCAAACAGAACTTGAAGAATAAATAGTGCTAATGACAAAACCCTAAAAAGAAAAAGACTAAAACGCCAAACACAATTCGAAAATTATAAAAAAAAAAGGGACATAAAACTTTAAAGTCCAAAAGAAAGCTTTAAATAGTTGAATTTGGGCCCAAAACTGGCCTGCAACGGGTCAGATTGAATAGTTCTATAGAGTCATTTGCTATGGTTGAAGGGAACTTGTACTGTCTAACAAGTGATTCTCTTAATATTATTACTTTTCTGAGTTCTCAAAAAATCAACTTCACACCCTTAGCCGTTGAGAACCCATCGTTCACTGATCATTCATTTGCATTGAGATATCATACTTTTCTTGTTGAATATTATGGAAAACTCTTATTAGTGCTTAAAATGTACACTCCATTTGAAAAAGTACTTGATTTCATGATATTTAGATTCCATTTTAACGAACAACAATCGAAGAAAATTAAAGATATTGGAAATTCAGCTATCTTTCTGTCATATGACAATGGCATGAGGTGCAATCTTTTAGAAGTTGAAGAAGGGCATAGAGTTGAACAAAATAATATATACTTCGTAAACCCACAAGACATATATTTAAGAATGTTCAACCTAAAAAAGGCTCTGAGTCCTATGTTTTACCTTGCCCTAATGTTGCTCGAGATAACACTATTGAAGATATAGATCTCTAAGTCAACTTTGATTTGATATATTATGGGTCCCGTAACTCTACCGGTGTCAAAACTTAGAGCCTTTCGAAGCATTGTTGCGCACTTTAACCTTTTTAACCAAAATCTAATTGCTCCATGAACTGTAGAGTTGTTTGGTCTGCTTCAAGAATTTAATGCAATTCCTAGGCAATTATGTTTTTTTTTTTAACACTAGTTGTTTATGATAATTGAAATGTAATGAATTACTATAGAATAATTAGTAATACTATATAAAACATAAAAATTTATCGTAAGTCATAAGATTTGAGTAGTCAAATAAAATAAAAAATCTTTTGAGGCACTCAAGAGCAATAATATCATCCATGACAATGTTCAAAAAATACAATAAAAAAATTATTTTCTTCACATATATCCTGGGGCAGGGCCGGCCTATTGGTATTTGTAACCTTAGGGCAATTTTTATTTATTTTTTTATTTTTAAATTACAAAAATCACTAATTAATTATTTTTAAAATTAAATACTATTAAAATTAAATAAATTAGAAATAATTTAATATTAGCGTATAAGAAATTTTTGTGAATTGTTCAAACCCAAAAAATTGAGAAAAATTAAAATTTGTAAAGAACTTATCTAGAAAATAATTTCTTTGAAAATTTTGAAAAATTAGGAGATATAACTTTAAGAATAAGAGAGTAGTTTAAAAACAAATATTTATATTATTACAAAATATAACTAAAAATATTATTTAAATTAACAAATAGAGATAATGAAATCATGTTGAAAAAGTCATTTTCTATTATAGGTATATTTTTATTATTTTTTTATGTTTTTTATTACCGTTAAGTAAAATTTGTTTTATATATTTAATATGATAAAATTTATTCAGTAAAAAACAATTATTTTTCAAAAAAATAAAATATAATCAAAATTTATTTTAAGAGACTTTTTTGTGGACTAAAATCTATTAAAAATTACCAATATATATGTAAGTATGAAGAGGGGGCATGCAAATTAGCTATTAGTCTCCTCTCATTGTTATATAAAATTGGATAATTTAATAATTTACTAATAAAAATTAAATTAATTTAACACAAAATATGTTTTGTATTACAATTAATTTGTGAAGTACGTGAACAGAAATTTTTTTAAACTCGTGAAATATAGTAAATAAACTATTAAACATATTATTATTATTATTATAAATTTTAAAAATAATAAATATATTATTTATTTATATAATAATTTAATATTAACTTAATATAGTTATAATTCATTATAATTTTGATAAATCTTTTATTTAAATAATTAACTAAATTTTTATTAAAAATAACTAATAATAATTAAAAATATAGGTTAACCTAGTTAAAATAGAAAATATACTTTCAATTATATTAAAATTATTTTAATTGAATTAATTTTTATTAAATATAAAATAGAAATTAACTTTATTAAAATTAAAAACATACTTTCAATTAAATTAAAATTATATTTTAATTAATTTAATTTTTACTAGAGATACAATAGAAGCTAACCTAATTAAAATAAGAAATAGACTTTCAATCAAATTAAAATTATATTTTAATTAATTTAATTTTAATTTTATTAGTAAATGACTAAATTATTTAATTTTTATATAACAATGGGTGAAAACTTTTTTCATAATTTTTTTTGTCTCCCTCTCCTTCGTACATTTATATATATTATAGATATACAAAATATATCATTCTATATATATATATGCCCAATATATGGGTTATTTACATTCACAGGCCCTAGATTATTACCCATTTTTCACTATCGTCCCAAAGATTCAATTAAACATATAAAAATTCCTAATTTTTAATTCAGTAACAGTAAACCCCCATTTGTTGATTTCCAATAAAATTATCATTGAAATACTAAAGTGGACAAATAAGGGAACGATGATGTGATAAAATTATTTTTAATAATGAACCAAAGGTCATCCAAAGTGAAATTTTTTCATTTATATTGCAAAGTTTGACAAAGCATACATGGCTTCTGGTTTATTATTGAAAATAATTTTGCAACATTTTCATCCTCTTATTTGCCCACTTTAGCATTCCGGTGTTGATTTCATCGGAAATCAACGAATGAGAGATCACCATTACTGAAATTAAATGTTAGAAATTTTTGTGAGCCCAATCGAATATTTGGGACAATGATGGAAAATGAGTAATAAGTTAGGGACTGTGAGTTTAAATAACCCCTAGTATATGGTGTCTTAGTAAGGTATATGGATATATGGGCTCATATATGTGGGCATTTATGGAGCCCATGTATGCATATGCCCTATACAGGAGGGCCTTTTCTTTTTTGGGGGTATGGGGGCCTAGGTAGACGCCTTAAGGCCTATGTCTTGAGCCACTTCGCATTTTGCCAATTCTTCTTCAACAATAGTCTTAGTGAAGTTAAGTTTCTTCTCCTAATTAGCAGCAGTCATAATATATAATAGAGGTGGCCTCTCTCAAGCTTACTTATGATCGTAAGCTTTAAAGTAGCACTCTTAATTGTTTCTATTTTAATTAAATTAATGCCGGAAAAAGTAAATAAAAAAAACTGACAATGTTTTTTAATTATATAATATTCCTGTAATAAGTAGCCAAATTGATATTGAGATATTTTATACAAAACTGAAACTATTAGCCATATAGTCGTATTTAAAATCAAAGTAACCATAGTATTAGTATATACCAAACACTAGAGTATCTCATTCAAGAAGAAAAGTAAAAAACAAGCCAATTCATTATGAGGAAATATTTGACCCAACTTTTTTCATTCCTGGCCCGTCCCTTTTTTTTCTTTTCAATTTTGGCTTTTGTTGTTTTTATTTTTTTTTAAAAATTTTTTTGGTCTTTCCTTTGCCATTTGATCATTGCAACTTTCAAAACTATGTTGTTCTCTAATGGCTTAATCATCCACCATCCTCCATTGATGAATTTCATCACAAGAGTTCTTTGTGAATTTAAAAAGATGCATTTAATTAATTAGTTCATAATATATATATATATGCGTTATATAAAAATTATATTTATATACACAATACTTACTTTCGCCATTGATGGTGAAGGTGTGAGGTGCAAAGTAGGTTGGAGCTGTGAAGATGCTCAAGCAGACATCTACTGTTTTGCATTTCTCGAAGGAATTTCCTTTGCCCGTCAACAAACAGGAACATAGTAATAATAATAACCTATAACTCTATATTTATAATGCCCAAAAAAACAATTGTTAGAGATGTTAATTTTTTTTTGTTGAGTACTGGGCGTAGTACTTTAGAGAAGACCAGTGGTTGAAGGTTCTTGATGCCAAAACTAGCTATTACCACATTTGTTACAGTTTCACTTATAGTGAATTCATGTTGCTGCTGCTTCAAACCTTCTTCACAAGTAATATATAATTTAATTATTATATAATTTATAATTAATATATAAAATATAATTATAAAATATATAATTATTATTATTATTATTATGATTCTTTGTTAAACAACAAAAATTAACACCAAAAAAATAAACAACGAATAAAACAACAAAAACAATAAAAATCGCAATCATATTATCAAATGTGTGAATAATGTTTAAAATATAATTAATCAAAATATTCATCATTTTGATAGTGAAATGTTTGATTTGACCACTGCATATATTTTACAATTTCCTATCTAATTGTTGTCCTATCTAATTGAACATATATTGGCCGGCCAATAATCTTCTTCTTCTTCGTCAACAGGTTGGTCCAAGTTTTTTGTAGATTCATAAGAATGTATGTTTTTGGGTTTATGTGTAGTTTATAACTAAAATTCCACAATAATCCAGTTTTTTTTTTTAATAGAGGTTCAAATGCCCTTATAACTTACTACAAATTAAGATGATAAACTCCCACTAAATATTGGTCATAGTCATGAAAATTTAAATTGAAAACTTTTACAATTCTCACAAATCAATCAGACCACGGCTAATTAGTCAATTTTCATTACTTAGTTGCAACCCCAACTATATGTCTTCCTAGAGTTCTCGTAGTTTGCTAATTCTTTTAAAGAATAAAACATGACTATTATATTCCAAATTAAAATTATGATCAAACTACCTCATATCCCTCAAGTATATTCGTATTCAACTAATAACTTATTTTTCTAATTAACAGTAACTTGCAGAATAAGAAAGATCAAATCCAAAGTAGGAAAGAGCGTTCCTCATCAGGAAGACTTCCGGATTAGGAGAAACTGTCTTAAGAAAGGACAAATCCTACAAAAAAGAGGAATCATATTCCTCTCAGGTTTGAGCATCTTGTTCCCTATAAATACTTCGCATCTCTCTTCATATTATTCCATTCAATTCTCTTAGCTCTTTCTCTCTCATTATCTCTCTATATTCTCTCTCTACCCTCTCTAACTTAAGCATCGAAGAGTTTGTGGGGGAAACCCCACATCTCACTTTGCTTTTTTATTGATTGCTTGACCACAGGACTCGGAGGTTCCGAATCAAGTTATCAAGTGGCGCCGTATGTGGGAATCTCTCGAGTTAAAACCATCAAGAATTTGCTGAGCTAAGCAACTCCAAAAACGTCATCTAGTCCACCACCAGCTACCTACAGTCAGATCAATCCACCAGGAACAACCCCAGAGACTCCCATCACGCCAACAGCTCCTATGCCCCCCATTAACCCATCAGCCTCTATCCCATTAATGACCCATTGGCCCTTATTTGTCATGGAGGACAGTCATCCCAAATCCCTCTTTCCGGAATCATCCATGAATGGGTGATACCCGACACAAACTTTCCTTATTATGCTCCTTTGCATCATACTAGTAGACCTATCCCTTCCATACATTTTCCAAGTCTTTCAGGAACCCCTACTACAAACACACCAGACCTCAACACGGTAGCCCATATACTCAACCTACCTCCCATAAATAAAGAGGTAATGATCCAAAACATCTAGGCCTAGATGACCCTCATGCAACAATAGTTGAATGCCTTAATTCAAGAGAATAATCCTAGAGCTGCTAATTTAGAAAATAATGTGATCATACCACCTGTGGCATCTTAGAGTGCTCCCAGAAGGGGTAAAGAAGCTTAGAAAGATCCAGAAGGGGAGTCAAGTACAAATTGTCTTGCTTTAGATGATTCCCAGATAGCTCAGAAGTTCGAGCAAGCAATCCAGAAAGCTCGAACAAGACCAAGAAAGGAAGATGAGTGTGTCCTAGAGGTTACAATACCCTTTATAAGCAGGATAATTAGGACTGAAATCCCATCTAATTTTAAATTACCTCAGCTAGACCAATTCGATGGCATCGGAGATTCGATCATCCACATCTCTTCATTCCGGACTAACATGATGCTCCAGAATGTGAATGATGGAATATTGTGCCGAGTCTTCCCAAGTACGTTCACCAAAACTGCTCAGAGGTGGTTTCACCAACTGCCTAAAAATTCTGTTTCATCCTTTGAAGAATTGGTGGAGAAGTTCAGAACTCGATTCATCACCAATGTACCACCTACGAAGAATATAAATGATCTCCAGATGTGCAAGCAGGAAGCCACAGAATCACTGAGAAGCTACTTAGATAGATTTAACAAAGTTTCCCTGCCGATCAAAAACTTAAGTGATGAAGTGGCTATCGAGGCGAAGAAAAATGGAACACGGTTAGGAAAGCTCAAAGATAAGATCATGATAAAAGAGCCCACCACCTTCTCTGAGGTTATGTCTATGGTAATAAAGCTAATAAAACTAGACGAAGACAGAAGGATGCAGAGGGATGATGACAGAATAACCTTTAAAAGAGATGAAAGGTCCGAGCCAAGTAGATCTAGAGCCCAACGTCCTTACTTCAGAAGTTTGGCAGGAAATCATAAATCCTCATGTGGATAACAGCAAATGGGGTAGGAATACCTGTACCAAGAAGATCGAGCCCTAATAAGAGAGTGATGCAAGATAAAATATTCTATTGCCAATATCACCGAGAGTATGGCCATGATATTGATGATTGCCTGGAATTAAGATGAGCCATAGAACAATTAATACAAAATGGTAAACTAAAAAATTCACTGACAAATCTTAAAGACACTGAGACTCCGAAGATGACAATGAAGATAAATGAGAAGCACATAAGGCTAAGAATGATGTAGCCGGAGTTATTAATATGATAGTTAGAGGAGAAGTACCCAAAGAGAAAAGGATGAAAAGAACTCGGAGAGAAGAAAGCCAATTGCAAAGGCCAACTATCACATTCAAACCAGAAGATAGAGAACATGTCCGACATCCTCATAATGATGCCTTGGTCGTAAGTGCATACATTAAAATTATCTAGTGAAAAGGCTTTTAATAGATGATGGAAACACTGTCAATGCACTCTCATGGAGCGCCTACCAGGCTATAGGAGGCTCAACCACTGATCTTAAAACCATTAAGAATCTCATCATAAGCTTCTATGGAGGAATAATTCAGCCTATAGGGATAGTAGAGCTGGCAATAAAATTTGCAGACCAAGAAGCTGGGGATATAAAAGCAGTCAGATCTCTATTCAACATTATGGAATTTCCACTCACTTATAATGGTATCATCGGAAGACCCATTTTTTACGAACTCGATGCAGCCACGAGCATTAGGTAATTGACCATGAAGATCCCTCTACAAGATCGAGTCATAACCATACGTGGAGATCAGTCCATGACAAAATAATACTATCAATTGGCTGTTAAGCCCTAACTGGAAGCATTTCCCCTAGCATCTTTAGAAGCAGAAAAATAAGGAGCCAATCCAGAACTAGTTGAGCAAGTTCAGATGCTGCAAATAGATAGAGGAAAAACATTCAAAATTAGAGTTGAGCTTGATGGAAACATCAAGAAGAGTATCAATGAAGTCCTTAGAAAATAGCTTTGCCTCAGAAACAACTGAGATTGTGGGTGTAGATCCTCAGATTGCGTCGTACAGCCTGAACATCCTACTAGGAATGAAACCTGTAATCCAGAAGAAGAGGAGATTTGCGCACAAAAGATAGAAAGTGATTGCCGAAGAGATAAAGAAGCTATTAGACACTGGATTTATAAGGGTAGTTACACATCCGGAATGGGTAGCCAATGTGGTCCTGGTAAAAAAAGCTAATGGGAAGTACAAGATGTGTGTTGACTACACAGACCTTAATAAAGCATGCACTAAAGACAACTATCCATTGCCAATAATTGACAAGTTGGTAGATTCAACTACTTGCCACTACTTATATAGTTTCATTGATGCTGCTCAGAGGTACCACCATATTCCAATAAAGAAGGAAGATGAAGAAAAAACATCATTTATTACTCATGAAGGCTTTTATTGTTACAAGGTCATGCCTTTTGGCCTGGATTAACCACCAGTTGGGAGTCAGAGTATACTTTGAGCTACGTACCAAAGGCTGATGAATCGTGTAAAAGTGTAGAATGTAAAAGTGTATGTGGATGACATCATAGTCAAAAGCCATCAAGCAGAACAACATGCCAAAAATCTCGAGCAGATCCTCAGCATACTGGACTAGTACCAGATCAAGCTAAATGCAGACAAGTGTGTCTTTAGAGTAAAAGCAGGAAAATTCTTAGGCTTCATGATTTCACACAAGGGGATAGAAGCAAATCTAGAGAAGATGGAAGCTATCCTAAACATGAAAGCTCCGAAGTCACTAAACGAGCTTAAGAAACTCAATGGTAGAATCATAGCTCTCAGAAGGTTCATCTCATGCCCAGCGAAAAAGTGTTTACCCCTATTTCGAGCCTTAAAGAATTCCAAAAAATTTGAATGGAATGATGAATGTCAGGCAGCTTTTGAAGAAATTAAGAAGTTCTTAACTTCGCCTTCGTTGCTCAGTAGACCAGTCCTGGACAAGACTTTATATTTGTAACTTTTTGTTGGTCATGAGTCCATCACCTCAGTATTAGTGCAAGAAGAGGGAAGCCAACAAAGCCCGATCTATTATGTCAGTAAGACCCTCAGAGGCTTAGAGATCCGATATCCCAAATTGGACAAGCTCACCATGATAGTCGTCCACATGTCTAAGAAGCTCAAACAGTACTTTCAAGCTCATTCAATAGTAGTCATAACTAACTTTCCTTTAAGGAAAATTCTACATAGGCCAGAAACTTCAAAACATCTAGTCCAATGGTCAGTTTAGTTGGGAGAATTTGACATCAGCTATGAGCCTCGCCTAAAGATAAAGGCTCGGGCATTAGCAGATTTCATACAAAAGATGACGGTGGAAGATGCGGCCTCTTTTCATATCTGAAATTGAGACTATACATAGATGGAGCATTTAGAGCCCAAGGGTCTGGAGCAAGGGTAGTCCTGATTGGACCAAATAAAGTTAAAGTTAAATATGCAGTCCAGATCAAGTACAAAGCCACTAATAATGCGGCCAACTATAAAGCACTACTTACAGGGCTGAGACTAGTCATAGAAGTCCAAGTTGAATGTCTCAAAGTATACTTTGACTCCCAACTGGTGGTTAATCAAGTCAAGGGAACTTACCAAGTTAAAGAGCTGAGCATGGTTAAATATGTGGAGAAGGAAAAACAACTCCTAAAAAAGCTGGAACAGGAAGGGGGACAATGGGAAATACTGCAAATCCTCAGAAGTAAGAATTCATAAGTAGATCTATTGGCCAAATTAGCATCAAAAGACAATCAGTCCTTTAGGGAACTTGAGTTAACCAAGGAGCTCACCAAGCTAAGCATTGAAGAAATAGAAGTAATGAATACTCAGGAAGTGGTTGAATGGATGAGCCTAATTATACGATACTTAGAGCAAGGCATTTTACCTGAAGATGAGCTCAAGGTTCAAAAATTGAAGAATAAGCTTGCACACTACTCCATGTGCAATAGAGAACTTTATAGCAGGTCTTTATCACACCCATGTTCAATATGTGTGTCTTCAGATGATGGCAATTACGTACTTAGGAAAATTCATAAAGGAATATGTAGAGCTCATGACGCTCAAAACTCGTTACTTCGAAAGGTATTATTATAAGGCTACTACTGGCCTAACATGTCTAAGGATGCGTATCAGCTTGTTCAAAAATGTCCCAAGTGTCAGCAATTTGCTCGTCTAACTCACAAGCCCTCTAACACTCAACATCCATTTATAAGGCCATGGCCTTTTGCTATTTAGGGAATAGATATCCTAGGTCTATTCCCAGTCTTTACACCTCAGAAGAAGTTCCTGATAGTAGCCATTGATCACTTCACCAAGTGGATAGAGGTAGACATTGTCTCAACTATTACGGAAGCTCGGATCCAACATTTCTACTAGAAAGAAGTGATTTGTAGATTTGGCATACCTCATACTTTAATCACAAATAATGGGAAGCATTTTGACAACGAAAAGTTCAAGACATTCTGTTCAGGATTAGGCATCAAGCTCAGATTCAACTCTGTAGCTCACCCTCAGACGAATGGGCAAACAAAAGTTGCTAATAGAATCATCATGCAAGGGCTAAAGAAAAGGCTAAATGAAAAGAAAGGAAACTGGGTGGAGGAACTCAATAATGTTATATGGGCATATAGAACAACACCAGGAGCTTAACAGGAGAGACACCCTTTAGATTGACGTACAAAATGGATGTAGTAATACCTGTAGAGATTGGCTCATCAAGTTACCAATTTTTTAGAGAGTTTAATCTAGACATTAATTATCTCAATACTCAGATATGCTTTGACTTGCTTGAGGAAAGAAGGGAGAAAGCATCTATGGTCTCAGAAGCTCAGAAACAGAGAATAGCCGGATATCATAACAAACATATACGACTAAGACAATTCAAGGTCAAAGATCTTGTGCTAAGAAGAGCGGATATAGGCAAAGGAAGTTCTGGAACTAGCAAGCTCGGACCTAACTGGGAAGGTCCTTATCAAGTCACGGAAAAAGCTACAAAGGGTGAGTACAAGATAAAGGATATGCAAGGGCAAGAATTGCCTTGATATTAGAACTCGGATAGTCTTAGAAAATACTATCAGTAAAGAAATTATACTTAGACAAAAGAATAACTCCAATAAAATAAAAGTACTACTTCATTCATTTTCAATTATTTCTACAAAAGAGGAAAATCTTTTAAGTATTTACATTAGCCTCAGACTCAGGAGCCACTAAGCTAGTGTCAGAAGAAATATTTACACCCTCTAGAGTTGGATTCTCAGGCACCACAATAGTAATAGCAGCGAGGCCAGCTTCAGCTGATGATTTCTCTCCGGGATGGTTAGATACCGCCAGTTGCTCAGAAGTAGACCCGTCAACAATGGTTGCCTTTTTGGCGACCCTTGAACCCTTTCAGTGCTTTTGGGCTGCTTTATTGGCAGCATCATCTGCAACAGCCAATTTGGCCAAGTCATTTGGCATTATCTTATCGAACTCAGAGAAGTACAAATCAGGACACTAAGCAAGCAGAATTCTTTTACACTCCGATTTGTACTCTTTGAGGAACCCTTACACCATATCATGATAAGACCTCAGGTCATCCTTCTGACCTTATTTTTCTTTGGCCAACTTTTCCTTTTGGTCAACAAGTTTAGAATCCTACTTCTCCATCTTCTCAGTAAGCTTAGCCTTGGAATGCTCGAGCTCCTGGATCTTCTTTTAACGGGACTCAACCTCAAACTTGGCCTCTTTAAGTTGTGCTTCAGTAAGCTTTACTATGCACATAGCTGCTCCCAACTTCTTCTCGTAGTCCTCTGTAATGGTGTCGACCTCGACGTCCTTAATGTTATACTCACTCTAGAGGATAAAATGCTCATTTTTGGCTAGTAACAAGCCTTGGGCCATCTGCGAACAAAATAAGGAAGAGATTAACATTCAGAGTATTGATGATGGACTTCAAAGGCCAACATTTTGACTTGCCTCTAATGCATGTGTGATAAGAGAGTTGAAGAGCTCACCTCTTCCAATGTCCTTCCACCTCTACATGTCCTCAGGCAAGCGCAAGGACTCAACATATTGGTCTCTGACCTGTTGATTAAGGACACTCGGAGGACTCATTTTGTCTAGAATCCACTTCTTAGTGTCCGGGCATCCGGGAAGTCTCAGACGCTTGATGAAAACATTTTACGCCAGCTCCTCTTCATCCTCGGCTATCCTTTTGGCCTGAGAGCACTTTTTTAAAGATCTGGTAGCCCTCTTCTGAGCATGCTCTACTGGAGGATCTCTTACAACCTTGACATATTGCTCAACCTGAGTCTCAAAAGGCTCCTCCTACTCCAGAGCGAGGTCAGTAATCTCTGGTTCCTGTCCTTGATCTTGACTTTACTCTGGATTGACATCTAAAAGTAGTATCTTGCTCGCAAATGTATAATAGTCAGCCATCTACAAATAAAGTAAAAAAGAAGAGTCGGAATATACCTTCAAGAAGATCAGCACTTACCATCATTATCTCTATTCGCACTATATACTCTTCGAAGGTATCATCGAGAACAGTTCTTAGCAGATGTTCCCTCGAATACACTCTGAGTATAAAGCCTTTTTATCAAGTCCGAGTTTTCATCAGGCAACTTTCTCAAGCGTTTCACATCATGGCATGCATCAACCCATAAGTGTTGGATATTGAAGAATTCTATCGGGTATTCTATAATGAAATACTTATACCTTCAAGACTTTGGTATGTCAAGAATTCTCACGAACAGACTCAGATGGGAACATCTGATAAAGAAAATGTAAGCTCCCCCTTTTTCTTTTTAAACTATATATAAATTGGAACATGTCAAAGTCCGGGTCTCTACCTTCCTTATGCATAAGCTTTATATACCCAGTTAAAATTCTATAACTATTGAGGTGGAGTTGCCCAGGAGCTATATTATATCTATTCAAGAAAGGCTTTACAAAGGGATCTATGGGGAATCTCAATCCACCCTCTAGTTGGTCTTGATAAACTACATTTTAACAGTATTTGTGTAAGGCTCATGCGCCTTCTTATTAGTGGTGTGCAGTATATACTCTTGAGGAATCCCAAATCGATGCCTGTACCATTCTAACATGCCCTCATCTACCTTAGACTCAAACAAATCATATTTAACTTGCTCCTGGGGAGCCATTATCACATCAAGAAATCAGATGAGTAAAAGAAAATAAATAGGCAGACAAAGGAAGTTCTTTTTCACTTGGAAAGCATGAGTTAACTCTTTGTAGCATGCTAGAACAGCAGTTTCAATGGAGAAGAACTTTAAAGTAGAAGCAGCAGAAGGAGGAGAATTGCACAGGAAAGAAGAACGCACAACAACACAAAGCAAAAGTGAAATTTACAAAGACCACCCAACTTACAATTTATAAGTCAATGAAGGTTCTAGATGGACTTCATATACCCTCAACGTTAAAGCATCAACGATTCAAAATTCTAGGGTATAATGGTTATAACAGTCTGACATTAAAGGTCATTATTAACACAGTTATCCAAGCGCTGTCCCTTTAACGAACATGACCTTTCAGCTACAAATATGACGCTAAAAAAGCCATGTCTTCTAACACACGAGCAGACATGACAGTTTTTAAATTACAAAAGGCATATCAACAGGCGTAACGTTCATGCCTTCTCATAATACCAAAATTGACCTCGTGGTCATATGCACTCAGACCTCGTATAATAACACTAAGATTGACCTCATGGTCACAGGCACTCGGGCCTCATTTCATAACACCGAGATTGACCTCAAGGCCACAAGCACTTGGGCCTCATTTTATAACTCTGAGACTGACCTCTTGGTCACAGGCACTCGGACCTTGCTTCTATAGCACCGAGCATCAAAGGCTCGAGCACTTAAAACTCCAGTGACGGCTAGTCTCGTCAAATCATTTCTGTAACAGGTTAATCCCTCGGGTCGTTTCTTAACACCAAGCATCTATAAGCCCAGCTGGCATTTTAACACCCTTATACTCATATGACAGAATTTTGAGTCTCGGTACCAAGCATTCTTCAGCATCAGTGACTGGGGCTAGCCACCTCAACTCACTTGTCAGCATCGGACACTCATCAACACTCATTATGTAACACCCACATAATGCATTTTCATTTATTTGCATAACATGCATATTATATAGACATGAGAAAGTCCATAACAAGAATTAGAAAGTTAATGGATTAAATTGGTTAATGGAAAAAATAAAAGGGCTTAAATTGGTTTTGTTATTGTTGTTATTACTATTATTATTATTATTATTATTATTATTATTAAAAAAAAGGGGGTTATATGTGGCTTTAAAAGAAGGAAGAAAGGAAGATTATCCTTATCTTCCTCCTCCTCTTTCTTCTTCATTATCATCTTCTACTTATATATATATAAAAAAAAGAAGAAGCTGAATTACCAAGTAAAATTGAAGGTCTAAAATCATTTTCAGAGTATAATCTTCATCTTCAAAGGCCTTAGATGTTTATTTGGTAAGTAATTTTAATATTTTTATTGAATTGAGTTAGGGTTTATAAGATACAAAATTCGGGTTCTTAAGATCTAGTTTTTCAGTCGGATTTTTTTGATCATAAATTGAGTTAAGAAGCCTCAAATTTACTTTTCTTTGATGATATAAAATTTTGAGATGTCTAATATGAAACTTTCAGAAATAGGGAAAACCTATTCTGATGTTTCAATGGTCATTTGAGGCTGAACATTTTATTGCTTATTTTCCAATGATGGTTTGAGTATGGTGGATTATTTCCTAGGGTTCTTCCTCTATACACCTTCAATGGAAGCAAAATAAATTTTAAATTATTCTAAACACATAGGGTTAATGATCTAGAAAGTTTCATTTTGAGATTCAGTGTATAGAATTATTGGTGAATTTTTAAATTCTCCCTATTAAATCTATTATAGTTGGCAGCTTCATATATTTAGATAGTTTAATGATATTATCATGCTAGATGAAGTTTTATTATATTTGGGTGTTTAAAAACAAGTGAATTATGATCTATTTCATCAAAAACCAAATGAAAATGAAGCTGATATACAAGTAAATACAAACAAAGGAAAAGGAGCAATAAAGGTAAGTGGATAACTTAATGTTCTATGTGAGATAACACTAATAATTAATTAAATAATTATAAATTTATTTGTTAAGTTGATTGGATAAGAGAAATATCTACTTTCTAATTACTAGAAGCTAAATTTTACTTATTAGATGCTAAATTTTAATTATTGTGATATTTAATTATTATGTTGATGGATGATTAATGTTTGGATGAGATTGTAAATGTGAATGATGCTTGCTAAATTCGGGTACCTTGTTCAGTGGAGAACAAGAGACTTGTTTGAGTTATATTTGGAGTTTTATAACCTCAAATTGGTTTCTGTTGGTTCCTATGAAAAATTTGAGATGTTATTTACAAAATTGTTAGAAATAGAGGAAGCTTAATTTCGCTTTCTTGATGGCCAATATTGACAATACTTTTAGTTGCTTAATTTTATTGACAGCTTGACCATGGTGGAATATTTTTAATGTTTCTCCTTCTATACATATCAAATTGATACAAGTTCAGTTGAAAATTAATTTAGACTTATAAATTTACTGATCTGGAGAAAATGGTTTTAAAATTCCCAAATGGAATTTTTGGTGTATTTTTGAATTTACACCATCAAATCTGCCATGTTGAAATATGGTATGTATTTGGTATGTCTTAGGAATATTATTGTTTCCTTATATTTTATGTGAATGTCAATCAATTTTTTAATAGAGGAATATGTAATGTATATGTAAATATAAGAAATGTGGTTGGATGAGTATAAGGAGACAATGCTACTTGTGAATAAGGCTATGTTGTGTGCATTATGGAATCCCCTTGAAATGTCGGAATAAGCTAAAGAAAAAAAAATTGTACAAGATTATGGTGGGCTGTGTGCATATGAGGATCCATAAATTATTGAAAAGAAGTTGTGGTTTTATATATATAATTCACAAGTTCATTGTTGTCCAAAAAGGAAATGCTATGTTACTATGACTATGTACATATTATAAATGCATAATTAAATAAATGTATAGTTAAGAATGGAATGGATTGACACTTGATAATATTACATGCTTGAGAGTGTTATTTTTCATTGGAATATTATGTTATTATTTACTGAGTTGCAGGCTCACTCATCTGCATTATTTTTCAGGACTAGAAGAATTGTAGTCTGTCTTGAAGAAATAATTGCATCAATTGCACTAGAATTATGTCAGGTAGGTCAGCAGGAGGTCGTCTTTAGTTTTTCTAGAATGTAACATGCTTCGTGAATTTTTATATATTGTATTAAGGCTAGTGTATTGTAAATATATAACATAAGGAAAGATGTGAACCATGTGACATTGTGAACTTTCTGGTGTGTGATGTGTGTTACTCATATAAATAGTTTGTTTCAATTATTGATTTGTGAATTTTAATTTGACATAAAAAGATATATTATTTATTAGTCATAAGCTTACAATGTATGTCCGACATCCTTAACAGGTGTCACACATTAGTCCGAGCAATCATCATGCTTCCTCGCTATCCAGAATACTTGGACATAAATATCTTACCAGACTTTCGAGGGGGACTCTTGATACCCCTCAGGTATATTCCTATTCAACTAATAACTTATATTCCTCATTAATATTAACTTGCGGAACAGGGAAGACCAAATCCAAAGTGGGAAAGGGTGTTCCTCATCTGAAAGAGTCCTTCATCAGGAAGACTTTTGGATTAAGAGAAACCACCTCAAGAAAGGACAAATCCTACAAGGAAGAGGAATCCTATTCCTCTCAGGTTTGAGCATCCCGTTCCCTATAAATACTCCTCACCTCTCTTCATATTATTCCATGCAATTCTTTTAGCTCTTACTCTCTCATTATCTCTCTATATTCTCTCTCTACCATCTCTAACTTAAGCATCAAAGAGTTTTTGGGGAAACCCCACATCTCACTTTGCTTCTTTACTGATTGCTTAACTACAGGACTCGAAGGTTCCGGAATCAAGTTATCACTACCAAATCCTGAAGCACTTGCCTTGTAATGCATGAAGTTAAGGGTTCAAATCCTAACAGTTTTGTTGGCCTTCAAATACTTAAATAATTAGCAATAAAAACATCAATTCAGAGATAATAACCATAGAGAATTTATCCTTGGGAACTTCTCCTTTATTCTGTAAAGTACTAAAGTTGCCATCAGGTAAATCTTGGACTAAACTCAAAACCAAAATCCCTATAATCACATGTAACCAACTAGGAATAAAGAATGCAATCCTCTAAGCTGTAAAAGGTGTAGCACCAGTTCTCTTGATCATCTCATAAAGCAAAGGCATAAGCAACTGTGTAGCTCCACCTCCCATATTACCCCATCCAATAGCAATACCATTAACAACACCAACAATCTTTCCATTAAACATAATACTCATCCAGAACTGACATGAAACAAATGTCGCTAATGAAAATTTGATCATAAATAGAACAACTATCTGCCCACCGGCAAATGAAACAAATGTCATGCAAAAGACTGTTGGTGCATAAAGTATTATAAGAAAAGAACAAGCATAACTGATGTGCGTATTATTAATGTATCTGAGAGTTGAATTTTAATAAATTTTAAATGGGAAATAATTTAATTTAAATAGTTTTTGGGCCTAATTAGGAGTTTGTTAGTAATTAGTATGTGATTAGGATTTTTATTATTATTTGTCTATTTAGGAAGATATATTTAGTTTTTAATTAATGTTTATCTTTTGTTTGTAGGTGGACCCGCCAATTAAGGAGAAAAATGAAGAATTTAAAGTTGAATTGTCAAAACTTCCAAAAGCTTCAAGCCAATCGCAAGCCATATTTAAGCCATGCAAGCCAAATTATATTTGGACGATTAGGAAGCCGTGTGATGATAAGAAAATCTCCCATTTTGCAAATTAAGAAGATTTGAGACCAAAGTGGACTCTTCCTAACCCTAGTTCTATATAAAGGAAATTCAAACACCTTTTGAAAGAGAACGGAGAGACACAGAATGGAGAGATGGAGAAGAGGAGAGACGCAGAGGCAAGAGACATAGACAACCAAAGGATTCGACAATTGTTAAACAACTTTATTCAGTTTTTCTTAATATTTTGTTCATGGATTTTTCTATAGCCATGCGCGACTAATTTTCTTTTAGAATCTTGGTTAGGAGTAGCTATTCCGTTATATGAATTGAACACAAGTACTTATTTGAATTGAATTTTAGTTAATTCTTTGTGTTGCAATATTGTCTAATTATCATTCCAGGCCTGTTTGATTGCTTGTTTATGGATGAATTCACCAACAAAAGTTAGGAGAATTTATTAGCTTAAGAACACTTAGAACTTAGATCACTTAATTACAAGAGTAGGCGAGCTCTTCAAGGAGTCACAACAGTTTAATCACGGTGACAAACTAATTGCTAAAACTCTTAATAAGCTAGGATTAACTTATTAATCAAGAGAGTAGGTTAGATTTTAATCCTTGCATGCTTAATTGAAGTTGAGAGAGTCTTTAGATAATTTAGAGCAATTACCCTTAACTGAATTCAAAAAATTATTTATTTTATAATGTGTTCAAGATTAGAATAGAATAGTGAAACTAAACCTAGATTATAAGCATTAAATATCTGATTTCAGTTTAGTTTATTTAGTTGTTATTTAAATTTTATGATTACTAAAATTCTTTTACTCAGTTTGCTAGCTAAGTTATAGGTAAAAATAATTGGTAGTAAATATACAGTCGTCGTGGGAACAATATCTTATGTGCTACAATCATGACTCGTGCGCTTGCGAGTTTTGAGAGCAACAAGTTTTTGGCCCCGTTGCCGGGGACTGGCAATATTGATATTGATTCAATTTTTACTTTTCTTAGACTAGTAGCTTTTATTTCCTTCGTACTTATTTTCTTTCCCTTTATTTTCAGGTATTTTGTAATGTATGAACACTCGGTCTCAGGGAGCTAATTTGGAAGAATTTAATCCTAAAATTGAAAAGTCTTGTAAAAAAAATCGGAAGGAAAAACGTAAAAAAGATAAGAAAATCATGGTCGAAGACCAAGTAGCACAGCAAATTAGGAATCGTGCTCTCCAAGAGTATACAATGCCTAATCTAGGTGATAATTTGAGTAGCATTGTGAGACCAATAGTGGACGCTAATAACTTTGAGATTAAACCATTGATTATCCAGATGGTTTCACAATTTCAGTTCAGGGGTCTCCCAAGTAAAGATCCAAATGCTCATCTAGCCCAATTTTTAGAAATTTGTGATACCTTCAAGATGAACGGAGTTGTTCCGGATGCAATCAAACTCAGATTATTTCCCTTCTCTTTGAGAGATAAAGCTAAGATGTGGTTGAGTTCTCTTGCACCACAATCAATCACTACTTGGGATGTGTTGTCAAAGGCATTTTTGAGCAAGTATTTCCCACCAAGCAAGATGGCAAAATTCAGACAAGAGATTACCAGTTTCACCCAACAGAATGGTGAATCTCTTTATGAGGCTTGGGAGAGATACAAGGATTTGCAGAGACAGTGTCCTCACCATGGGGTTCCACAGTGGTCACTTATCCAGACCTTTTATCAAGGGCTTACCAAACCAATCAGGATCACCATAAATGCTACAGCTCAAGGCTCCTTCATGAGCAAAACACCTGAGGACGCCTACAACTTGTTGGAAACCATGGCGTCTAACAATTATCAGTGGCATTGTGAACGAAGTATACCAAGGAAAGTCGCAGGACTGCATGAGGTGGACAATTGGAACCTTCTTAATGCCAAGATTGATATCCCCATTAAAAAGCTAGAGGCGACTACAAAGATTTCCAATCCCATGGCTATGTATTCCTGTGAGCACTGTGGAGGAGGACATGCATCTTTCGAATGTCAGGGAGGTTTTTCTCAGGATTCCTCTGTTGAGCAATTAAACGCATTCAACAATTTCCAGAGAAATTAATGGAATCCCTACTCTAATACTTATAATCCAAGCTGGCGAAACCATCCAAATTTTTCGTGGTCTAACCAAGGAGGAGTGCAAAATAATAACCCAGGTTTCAAATAAACCCCTCCTGGATTTCAGTAGAAGACTACCTTCCCTCAACCACAGGAACCAAAGTCCAACCTTGAAGTCATGATGGAAAAGTTCCTCAAAGATCAAATAAGGTACCAAAAAGACCAAGAGGAGTAATGCGAAGCAATAAAAAATTTGACTTCTCAATTGGGACAACTTTATGCCCACAATAAGATGCTGGAAAATCAAATTGGAGCTCAAGCCTCGAGATCAAAGCAGGGTGGAATATTTCCCAATCAACATTAAAATCCTAGACAGCAAGCTAAGGTGGTTACACTTAGAAGTGGTAAGCAGCTGACTGCCTATGAGACCAAAAATAATAATGCGAAAACTGCTTGTGACCTGCAGACAGAGAAGACTGTACAAACATAGGAAAAGAATGAAGAGAAGGAAAACTCGCCACCTTTGGTACCACCATTGCCGTTTCCACAAAGGCAGTAAAAATCCAAGCTAGACAGGCAATTTTAAAATTTCATAAAATCATTCCAGCAGCTTACACTCAACATACCTCTCTTGGATGTGATAAACACCATGCCTGCATATTCAAAATTTTTGAAGGACACCATCTCGAACAAGAGAAAGTGGAAGGATCATGAGACTATTCCTATCAATGAGGAATGTAGTACTGTTATTCAAAATAAACTTCCTCAAAAGCTTAAGGTTCCAGGGAGTATCACTATCCCTTGTACCATTGGGAATGAATTTATAGGTAAATCCCTTTTTGATCTTAGTGCAACTGTAAGTATAATTCCTCTCTCTTTTTACAGGCGTCTCAACATTGGTGAACCTCAACCAATGACAGTATCCTTATAGCTTACAGACAGATCAATCATTTATCCTTATGGTATTCTAGAAGACATCCCAATTAAAGTCAATGACTATTATGTTCCAGGAGACTTCATCATCTTGGAAATGGAAGAGGATCGCCACATTCCAATCATACTTAGATGACCTTTCCTAGCCACGGCAGGAGCAATCATTGATGTAAAGAGAGGAAAGATACTGCTGGAAATTAGAGACAACAAGGTGGAATTTGATGTTTTCAAAATGGCAAAACAATCCTCAACAATGGGATCATGTTTCAGATTTGATGCGATCAAAAGCTGTGTGTAAGAAACCTTTGAAAAGCAACTCACTGATGATCCCCTAGAAGCATGCTTGAACCATGATAATTCAAAAGATGAACCTGATAAGGAAGTGGTAATGTATGAACATTATCTCAGTGCAAATCCCACATTAAATAAACAAAGATCAGTTAGGTATGAACCCTTACCTTCTACTTTAGAAAGTCTTGGTAAGATTGAAGAGCATACTACACCCAAGGTAGAGCTCAAAAATCTTCCTTCTTCTTTGATGATTTACAAAGAGAAAACAAAAAGGTGGCATGACAAAAAATTGCAAAAGAAAGAGTTTCAACCAGAAGATTTAGTGTTGCTATTGAACTCCCGATTGTAGCTATTTTCAGGAAAATTAAAGTCTCGATGGTCTGGACTGTTCAAAATTACACAAGTTTTTTCTCATGGAGCAGTCAAACTTGTCAACCAAGCAAATGAAGCTTTCAAGGTCAACGGGCATATATTATTGAAAAATCCATTAGCTTTGGATTATATTGCTAAGGTTTTCAAAAATTACAAAATGAAAATTAAGTTTTAATAATAACTAATAAGGATAAGAGCATTTGAATTTCCTTGTAACTATCATTAGTTTTCTGTTGTAACAAATTCATCAACAAACACTGTAACACTTGTATATATTTCACATTGATGTTAATACAATACAACTTTTGATTCTTGCTCACCATTTACATGGTATTAGAGCTTGATCGATTTAACCACCTAATTTGTAACCATGACAACTGAAACCTCAAGCCAAAAAAATAATGATTCAAACTCTTTCCTGCCTTCCACCTTTCAAGTCTCCTTAGTTCCAAACATAGCCACACATTTGCCCATCAAATTAAACACCACCAACTACTTACAATGGCAGGCACAACTTCTCCCACTTCTTAATAGTTATGAAATCTCAAAATATATTGATGGAAGGCTACAACTACCACCACCCACAGTGAACAATCAACCGAACCCACTTTATGAGTCATGGTTTTGTCAAAACTAACTTGTTCTAAGTTGGATTATTGGTTCAATAATAGAAGCTTTCATCCCATAAATTGTTGGAGCATCAAGTGCCAAAGATGCTTAGGATAAATTGGCCAAGACATATGCCTCAGCTTCCAAGGCACAAGTTAGAACTTTGAAATTTGCATTCTTCAAACTTCAACATGAACCAACTGAGTCAATCTCGGCTTATACCTAATGAGCCAAGGCCATGGCAGATTAGTTGGTTGCCCTTCAGAATCCTATTAATGTTGATGACCTTGTGTATGTTATCACAAACGAATTAGGACTTGAATATCATCCCTTTATTTGCTCTTTGGAAAATCACACAGACACCATCACTTTTGATGATCTATACGGCCTCCTTTTGAGTGAGGAAACAAGTCTTACAGCAGAATCCAAAAAAAAGGAGCCCCTTCTTTCCACACCACCATCGGTTGTCTTCACCCCCCATTCCTAATCTTACAGGGGATGAGGTGGCAATTCCTTTCGTGGTTGAGGTCATGGCAACGTCTCTTCTCGCCAATATCATCCTCCTTCCATCTCCCAGCCACAATCGACCACCTCCTCATTCTCTTCTAGCAACACCGAACACCTTACATGCCACAACTATAATGGCATTAGACACATCTCCTGAAATTGCTCCTCTCTAAAAATTTCTCGAAACTGATTCTTTCCAAATCATCCATCTTCCAATCTTGTTGTCAACCCTTCTCCTGTCACTCAACACTGGATCCTAGACTCTGGTGCTACTTATCATCTCACTTCTGATCTTTAGAATATCAATTATCATAAAGAATATAATGGTCCTGATGACATAACCATTAGCAATGGTAAAACACTCTTTATCTCTCATGTTGGTGATTATAAGTGCTCCTGTAAGAATAATGTTTTCCATTTAAATCATATTTATTATGTTCCTACTATCTGCAATAATCTCTTATCTATTACTTCTTTCACTAAAGCTAATCAAGTTTCTGTTGAATTTTTCCCTTTTATTTTGCAATAAAGGATATCCCCACAAGGACTTTACTGCTTACAGGCCCGAATGATGGCGGTCTCTACACATTACCTTTAACATCTCTTTCATCAAGTTCTCCATGTGCTTTTAATTGTTCCCTCTCTACTTGGCATGCTCATTTAGCCCATGCTTCTATTCGCACTGTTCGCCAAATTTTTTCTCGGTCCAATATTGAGTTCTATAATAAAAAATTTTCTTTATGTCATGCATGTTCAATTAGTAAGAGTCATAAACTTCCTTTTTCTTCCACTTCTTATCATGCTTCCCAACCATTAGAATAATTTGTTTGGATCTTTAGGGACCATCTCCCATTGCGTCAATGAATGGTAACCGTTACTATGTTATTTTTTATGACCATTTTAGTAAGTAATGTTGGATATATTTTCTTAAATACAAATCAGAAGTACTTAGCACATTCATTAAATTTAAGCGTGTGGCTGAGAAATTCTTTGATCGCTCTATTAAAATTTTTCAACCGGGTTGCGGTGGTGAATTTCAAGCTTTAACTGCTTATCTTAGTGAAAATGGCATCACCCAACGTGTTTCTTGTCCATACACCCCCAAACAAAATGGTTGTGTAGAAAGAAAACAAAGACACATTATTGAAACAGGACTTTCACTTCTAAATCATTCATCCATACCTCACACATATTGGCCTTATGCATTTGAGACAGTAGTTTATGTCATTAATCATCTCTCTACACCTCTGCTTCATAATCAATCACCATTTCAAAAGTTATTTCAGGATCCTCCCTATTACACTAAACTTTGAGTCTTTGGTTGTTTATGTTATCCATGGATGCGTTTCAAGGCACATTCCAAGTTTGATCCTCATTTCGGTAAATGTGTTTTTCTGGGCTATAGAAAAATTCACAAAGGTTACTATTGCCTTGATTTACTTACTTCTAAAATTATTGTCTCATGCCATGGAATATTTGATGAATAGGTATTCCCATTTTAGAAAGGAGATTTGAGTGATCAGAGTCCTAGTGCAATTATTGATTGCATGGAAAAATTCTTACCTACCTATGATACGTACCTACCTAATCCACATACCAATCTGCCCTTCTCACCTATCCACACAACCTCACGTACATCTCTACCTTTATACAGTCCCACTTCAACTACACTACTACCCACACCTATCATATCCTAACAAAATCTAATCACCTAACCACCAAATAATCCTATATCCTCCTAAACTTTATCTCCTTATCCTAACCGAACTCCACCCAACATAACCACATCCACTCCTTTTTTATCAACACAACCTGATGCATCTACCTCTTCCTTAGCGTCATCTACTGATTCAACCTCTACTTCAACATCATCTTCCACCCATTCAGACACACCAAATGTTGTTGATAAGTCGAATCCTCCATAACTTCAAACTTATGCACCCATCAAATGATCACTCGATCCTAAAATGGGAACCTCAAATTGAAGACCTTCCTTACTACCAAAACCAATTCTACTTCATCTTCTATTTCCCAAGAACCTACAATATATCGCCAAGCAACCAAAAACCCACTGCGGCGAAAAGTAATGCAAAAAGAATATCAAGCTTTTCTTAAAAATAATACATGGGACCTTATACCAGCTTCTTTGGCTCATAATTTAATAGGATGCAAATGGGTTTATCACATCAAGTGTAATTCCAAAGGGCAAATTGAACACCATAAGGCACGCTTAGTAGCAAAGGGCTTTCATCAAAGGCTAGGGATCGACTTCCATCATACCTACAATCCAGTTGTAAAACCATGCACTGTACATCTTATTTTATCTCTAGCAATTACCAAAGGATGGAACATTAAGTAGTTAGATGTTTCCAAAGCTTTTCTTTATGGGAAACTTGATGAAGCAGTATATATGCAACAACCTCCTAGGTTCATCAGTAATCAATTTCCAAATCATGTATGCCGCCTCAAATGATCCTCTATGGTTTAAAGCATGTGCCTATTCAATGGTTTAAATGTCTTACATCTACATTACAAGGCCTTGGATTCAAAGGTTCTCAAACCGATAATCGTTCTGTAACTCCTGTTGATTTACCATCTGCTTCCCTATGCAGTCTTGGCACTTTTTATTATTCTGACTCTTCTCCATATTGGCTTATCTGCTCTGTGATTAGTTATTTACATGATAATTCTCACTCTTTATAGTTTCAACATATTCTTGATGTCGCTGGTTTATCTCACTCTGTGATTGGTTCTGCACCTTCAGATTTCCAAGAGTCCAGTCAAAATTTTAACGTTATTTCAAAAGTTGATTTGACACCTTCTAATTTTCCTGAGATCTTACTTGCCCCATCTATTTCTCCTACTTTTGCTGACACACCTATACTTTCGCTTTTATGTGCTCCACCCATTAACCAAGAAATCTCTTAGTCTACTTCTGTCCCTCAAATTGGTTGGCATTTGACTTCTTCCATTACCCCAACTCTACCTCCTCCAGATTCTTTGACTCTTGCTATTATTCCTAAATCTCTTAAGCCTCTTAAAATTCGTGCCCTGCCAAAAAAAGCCAAGAAAAATTTATCTCTTAAAGCTTTTCTTAACCACACCCGTAGATTTAAAAGACGAGGAGATCACTTTATTCTTAAACGCAAACCTTCTCAGCAGACTTTTCAAACCTCATCCTCGAGTACGTGGCAACCTTCTAACAGTAATATTGAACATGTCAATGATAGAGTCAAAGATCAGTTTGATATTGCCACACAAGCTGAAGCTGCCTTTTCTTTGGGATGAGCTCTTGGCTTCAATTACACTGCTCCTGATAACAAAGTCATTATTTCCCTTCAAGACAGCCTTATTGCCGATTCTAATATTTTATCAGCCTTTACCAAACAAACTTAAGTTTGTTTCTCTTGATTTTTTTTCCTTCCAATGGTATCTATTCTTTCATGGAATTGTCGAGGCCTACATGGAGTCTCTAAAAGTAGACACTTACGTCATCTAATGCAATCTCAGCGTCCAGGTTTTTTATATTATTCAAGAAACTAAATGCAGTAGCATCAACTTCTCTATTTCATAGAGGTTTTAGGGTATGAGCAGTACCCGATGGCATTGTCTTGACACTATTAACTTGGCGGGTGGCATTTTACTCTTTTGGGATGAGCAACATTTTGTTTCTTCAAACACCTACTATGGTGCTCATTGGATTGCTTCTCAAGGGACTTTCTTGTAATTTGATTTTCATTGTGTTGTTTGGGGAATTTATGCTCCTTCTGTCTTAGCTCAACTTCTCCTTTGGCAAGAGTTATTTATCTTTTTATAATCTCTGAATAATGTTCCCTTTCTTCTGATTGGTGATTTTAACCAAGTTCGCCAGAGAGAAGTTCAGCTCATGATTTTTCTGAGGGCATGCGAAACTTTAATGACTTTATTTCTAGAGCTTTTATGATTGATATATAGCTTCATGGCTCTCTTTTCACTTAGCGAAATAGACTTTGTCAAAGCCATCTTGATAGAGCTTTGCTAATTCCTCAGTGGCTTGAAACTTTCCCTTTACTGCAGTTGTCGTCTTTGTCTAAAAGCCCTTTAGATCACAACCCTATGTGTTTTCATACTAGGTTACCTACTTTGGGGCCAAAACCTTTTCACTCACTTGACTGTTGGTGGGATGTTCCGGGGTTTTCTAAAATTGTTAACTCTTGTTGGAGCTCCATTTCTTTTTTTCTGCCTCTTTATCACAAGCTCAAATGCCTTTGAAATCTTCTAAAAAGTTTGAATCAGGATGTTTTTAGAGATTTAAATTCTTCCCTTCAGTGTATTCAATCTGAATTGGATAATTATGACTAAATTCATGAGCAGCGTCAGCTTTCTAACTCTGAAGTGGCTACTATTTTATCTTTAAATCAAAATCGACTATAGCTTTCCTCTTACTTAGAGTCTATTTGGCGACAGAAGTCTAAGATTCAATGGTGTCATTTGGGTGATAGAAATACTCCTTTTTTTCATCTTCAAGCTACTAATCATCATAGGAAAAATTCTATTACTCAGTTGCAGCGTGATGGTCATTTGTTATTAGATACTACTGTTATTTCCACTGTACTTCATTCTCATTTTAAGCAGCACTTTAATAAAGTTACTCATGTGGATGGTTTCATCACTGGCTTGCCTTTTAATAAGCTTACTACTTCTCAAACTTCTTTTTTGGAGCAACCTTTCACTTTGGATAAGGTTCGTCGAGTAGTTTGGGATTGTGGTCCTACCAAGGCTCCTGGGTCAGATGGACTGAATTTTTTTTTTACAAGAGATCTTAGTCAGTTCTTCATTATGATGTTTTCGCTTTGGTTAATGACTTTTTCCACTCTGGCAAAATTCCAAGTGCTTTTAAAACCTCTTTCATCACTCTTGTTCCCAAGAAAGCAAATCCTTTGCAAGTGGAGGAGTTATGCCCTATTTCCCTCCTTCACGACATTTATAAAGTCATTGCTAAATTATTGGCAAATTGTTTGAAAGGAGTTTTGGATTTTCTTGTTGGAAAATCTTAGATGGCTTTTATTTTTGGACGCCTGTAGACGGCGGGGTTTAGCGCTCGCCCAAGTTTATTACAACCGCGACACTGTTTGAGCTCAGGGCTCTAGGGAACACACTAACCACTGTCACAAAGACATGGCGTTGAGATGAGGAGTCGCCACCCAGGCTAATAACTAGGACAAATAGAAAGTGGTGGTAACTCGATTCTCTAATACAAGCTAGCACCACAACCAGGAGTTCTGGATACAGAATACCAACTTCTTTTAGTCTTGTGTTCATTTAGATTTATTTTATTAATTACTATTTTATTCCCTAATTACATGCAATTTCATTAAACCCTAATTCGAACATCCATCTAACCCTAAGGCAACCAATCAATGAAAAAGCACATAAAAAATGCATTCAAA
>CATIWM010685212.1:0-29677 GCA_949671775.1 Mallotus repandus
AAAATAAAATTTTTAAAAAAGAGAAAAATTAGTAAAGAAAAAAAATAAAGGAAAAATATGATAAAAAGAATAATGGTGCATATCTATAAATAAGAGTGACAAAAGTGTAAATAAAAATGAGATTTTAGTAATAAATAAAAATTTGGAGTATTTTAGTTAATATTTTTTAAAAGGTAATGGGCTTTAAAAACACAGTCCAGATATTGATATGGGTCAGACTGACTTTATTCGGCCCAAACACAGATATTTGTATGAATGCATATAAAATTCACCCACCAATCTCTACACCGTAGGGTTAGGGTTACCTTGCGGTCATGGAGATGGAGGTTGCAGAATACATCTCTTTCGGTGATCAAAATCCAAATCGAAAGAGAAATAAGTGAATCAGGGGTAAGGTGCGACAGGAAGCGCATATGTGCGCCTTCACTGCATGACCTCTCCAATTTCGGGGCTTATGATTTCGGTGCTCCCGTGGTGGATATTTACTCTGTTAAAATCACCATTAATGACCCCAACCTACTTTCTGGTAAGCCTCCCCGTGTCCATGGTGCAGACTATTTACTTGGTATAATAGTTGTTATCCTTACGATTACGATGAGTTGTTGTACGATGTGAAAAAAATGACCCACAATACATCCATCTCGACTCTGAGCGATCAGCTACCCTTTGGCTATCTGGTCCCAAAACAGCGCAACCTACTGCCGACACTGCGCTTGCGCTCACTTTTGCTCTCAAGTTGGATGATCGGGATGTATTTCCACTACCAGACGATGCTGATGAGGAGGATTCTTATTACGGCAGACTTCTTAGTTATGCAGATGGAGATGAAAGGCTTGGTGCCGCAACTGCTTTGTTTTGACCCCATCCTTACTTCTGGGGTATGTCACAACCTGCTGCGAAGTCGAACAGTTTGGGGGAGCGATTTAGAAAAAGTAAACCCCGAGGAAAAAGGGGATCTTTCTGGTAATCCTGTCCATGTAGTTCTCGACTATGCTATCTTGCCGTCGGCAGTTATGGCTAAAGTGCACGTCACTATTTTGGGAGAACATGTTGACAGAGTCTGGGGCTGTATTCAAGCCCGCCCTTGCGTGTTGCCTAAAGCAATTGTGCTTTTTGATTAGAGTGAGACTGAGTTAGTGGCAGTAGACTATCGGTCTCGTTCCATTCAGCTTACAAGATCATTACTAGGTGTGCCTGGTCATGCCTTTCTCATGATTGGAGCTCGACTGCATAATGCAAATGGGAATCTGATCGTGGATGAAACATCCTTCTTTCGTGCTTGCACAGGAGGAACGTTCTGGAGTCGAGTGCCTGATTATTGAATCTTTGGATGCTGATTTCATTTCCAAGTAGTTTAATTTACTTGTTTGTTTGGCTCTATACACGTATATATGTACTGAGCTTTAATTTATCGCACGTTTAATCTTGTAATGCTTGATTATATGCTATGCACAAGTAACTCCAATGAGATTTCTTTATCTGTGTGCTCCAATTTATGAAATGCCCTCGTAGCAGTGGATTTAAAATCTTAGCGTAAAGAGTCTTATGATGATGATGAATTAAACTCAAAGAAGCTACAAGCCATGCCAGCAACTCTAGAATCGTCAGTTACCCAACGAAACTTAGTTCAAGTTTCAATGTCCAATTGACCATATTTTTTAATACTCAGACATTTGCTTGCTTGACCACATAACGCGGAATATATATATATATATATATATACATGAAATCATGGTTGTAGTTTTATCTATGGTTAATTTGCATTACTACTATTCCTAATAAATAAAAGTTATTACTGTGTTCATTTCAAAAAGAAAAAGAGTAATAACACTCTTAGTTGGGGGGCAAATTCTTTAGGGAGGGGGTAAAATTGCAGTCCGACTTTCATGGCCAGTCTGCAATGTAAATCATTTCTGAAAAAAAAAATATTACTATATTTAATTTATTTTCTTGTAACATACTCCCTCCGTTCCATTTTAACTGTCATGTTTTAGAGTTTCACTTGGATTAAAAAAGTATTATTTGGACATAAATATAAGTAAATAGGACTAAATTGCCCCTATATTGATAAACTCAAAATTTATTTCTTGAATATATGTAAAAAAATTAATGAGTAAAACTAAATTTATAATCCATATTAGAACTACAAACTTGTCATTAATAAATATTGAAAAAAAAAACTCCTACTTTCTAGAAGACTTATTCTTGATAGACTAAAAATACTTTAAAAATATTGAATAACTAAATAAGTATAATAAATGTTATTAAAGATAAATAGAAAAACAAAAGATAATATTTTCTTAGATATATAAAAATGACAGATAAATTAATTTTTATTTTTTTCAAAATATGACGGTTAAAATGGAATGGAGGGAGTATTTTTTTTTCTCTTCAACTTGGATTATAATACAAAACGTCACAATTTTACATTGCATTCCATGTGTTTGTTATTTATAGTCATATGAATATTAATTATTTTAGAGTTCCAATCATGTGAACTCTATATTGGGGGTGAGACTCTCAACATCAATTTAACTCGAATTTAAAGCCTTATTTAAACGAATTTAAGTTTTTTTGTTTTACTATTTGGACCAATATTTGTTGGTTAAAAAAAATTAGTATTTACAGAATCTAATTTATATATAAAAAAAGAAAAATTAAGAAAAATGTAAGTTTTATAAGGAAACTAGTTTATTATAGGACAAATGATTTAGAAGAAACCTCACACAAATTACATTGGATAATTTCTCTTTTTCCCTTATGCTTCTATTCTAACCCTATTTCCCCCATTTTCCAACTTAATTAACAGTCACACCCTCGTAACTGATTCCAAAAATTAAAAAAAAAAAAAAAAAAAAAAAAAAAAAAAAAAAAACGTCGAAGTTAGACACAACATCTATGGACGTTTAGCCAAGCCACAGAACAATGCATTTGGAGGGATATCAGTCTCGGTAAAGAGGCTGCGTTCATTATTCCAAACCCTAATGTACAATTGTTGCCCTAGATATCTCCTTGCCCATATTGCTGACCTCAAATTCCACATACCCTTGTTGTCTAATGACACCAACACTGCACTCCACGAATTGGGATATACCTGTAATAAAGTGAATATTTCTATCAATGTCATACACTATATGGTTTTGATGATAATACAAACACAGCTTTTCATTTCTATCATGTCGCAAATTTGTTTGCAATTAGCAACGGAAATAATTTCGTTGCTAAATTTAGTTGTTGTATAGACAAGTAAATTCTATTGTTACAAGTTTTTAAACTATACTTTAGCCCAGTTAAACCATAATTTAAACCGCAGTTTAGCTCAATTAACCAAAAGATCTTCCACAAGCTTGCTACAATCACCTGAACAGTGTGTCTAGGAACAGCATCATTCAAATTGTATAGTTTCTTTTTCTTTCTCAATACAGGAGTAAACTTTCCAGAACCATACCTGCAATTTCAAGGGACAAAAAAATGATTGAATTTCCACCAAAATTCATGTCATGAAAGCTTGGACTTGCATGCAAATTGTTAAAATATAAGGAACATTATATGGAGCTAAAAAAAAAAAAGATATCAAAACAGATTAAAAGACATACCCAACAACATAGAAACTGTATCCATCAAGATGCCATGACTGGAGGGTTGACTCTGTGTTCTGGAAAATAATTTCAACGAAGTCATGTAGTGTAGTTCCAATAACGGACGTGCCAAGCACTGCCGAGGCATTGGTAGGTGCATCCTTGATTGAGTTCAAAGTAAAGACACCAGGAATGTTAAACCAGTCAGCAAGCTTCAATGGGGTTGAAGGATCCACATATGACATGCTGTTAACAGCATATCGCAGCTTGCCTCCTCCTATCTTAGCTTCTGTATTGGCTAAAATTATACTCCTCGCTACTTGAATAGTTCCGTAATGGAATGACCCTTGAGGGTTGGGCCTGGCTGCGTTAGCTGTCAAATTCAACCTGCCACCGAAGTTAAAATTACAATCATTGTTGAGTTAACAATGATTAAATAATAGTATAATCAAGTTTGTGTCTCACAGTCAGAATTTTTGACTGGTGATTTAAGTGAAAAAATTTAAATTTTCTTAAGATTTCAAGTTCGTGTTAATTTTTATGGCTATCAGATCTCTCCAAAGTAATTATGAAAAATTAAATTTCTGACAGTTAATTTCGACTTGAAAAAACATCCAAAAAACAAAAATCAAGTAGGAGGCCAAGAAGAAAATAACTACCTGATGGTCCTGGCTTGCTTCATAGACCAGTGAATCTGATAAGTTGGGCCAATAGGCAATGGCAAAGAAGGTGGAGTGTTGGACCCCGCATAGCGAAGTATACCGGTTGTGGTGAGAATGGTCTTAGTGAAACGAGTAGAGGCAACAATATAGTAGTCCTTCGGTGTACCGTGTAATGTAACTAAAACAGTTATAGATTGACCAGGATGTACATCAAGTGATTCATACACTTCTTGCAAAGTATGAGCTCCTTCTACTTCAACAAGGGTCAATGTGTGGCCCTGGATTCTGAAATTGAATGAAGTTGCAATGCCCACATTTGTAACCCTGAACTTGTAAGTTTGACCTGAAAAAAAAAAAATTGATGCTAGATTTTAAACATTAAATCCTCAATATTTACTGTTGGTAAACATAAAGAAAATAAAAAATTTATTAGATGTGTAAGGTACATAACAGCAGTATATTTATAAAAGGATACCGATAAATGTTAGATCTACAATAGTCACGAGCTGTTATAAGATAAAGTATAAAAAATTTTATTTTTAATTTTTTTCACCTATAAAGTAATTTATTACAATCTGGAACACATTATTTATATTACAAGTTGCGACAAGAAACATTTTTCATTATATAATTAATAAATATGTAGACACATATGTATACTCGTTGTAACTAATAATTTCACTTGATGTCAATTTGTTAAGTGCTTGTTGGTTACCTTTTTCACCGGTGAAGGAGAAACCCTTTGAAACGCCATTGATGAGAAGAGCATCAGGAAAAGGAAGAGAAAGGCCTTGGTCCAGTTTTTGCTCCAATTCCTGCAAATTGTACACAAAGGTTCTAATTCTACAGGAAGATACCTGAATTATAAATTATGGGTCTATATTATCTTTAAATCAAGCAACTTATAAATTTTTGCCAGTTACAAACCTTGTAGTCAGTCTTGAACCAGTCACCAATAAGCAGAGTGAATTCTTCAACCGGAATTGGGTATGGAATTGGAATAACAGACCTTGATTGAATATTGAAAGCACCAAATCCACCAGCAGCTCTTTGCAACCCAATTGAAGGTACATAATAATATGTTCCAATCTGATCTTTATTTTGAAATTTATAGGTCCAGTTAGCGTTTGGAGGGATTGGACAATTAGTCCCTAACACCCCATCTTGCCATGCGGTCCTTCTTTGTTTAATCCCATTCCTAATTTCACAACAGAATCATTTTATAGTGATATTCATCATAAACAAAGAATAAATAGCAAATTATGGCATTGAACACTAACCATGTGATGAGGAAAGGTACATCCAACTTGTTAATAACATTAACAATTATGTTGTCATTAGTAACACTATCAATGGTTGGGCCAGGAAATTGTCCATTGATAAGGATTCCCTGCAATATTAATTTTTACAGCAGGAAAAAAAAAAAAAAAGGTCAGGCTAAGGATTATAAACAACTATATATCATTTAATTAATATAAGAAGACAAATAGACAATGTTAAAAATTTATAATCCTACCCTTTGAGGAACACCAAGAGGATAAATTGTTCCATATGTAACTGTCCATGTGTAATATCTGTAGGGGTCTTCTGCTTTCACACAAACACCATTAAGCAGAGCCAATAATCCAACACAAAAATATAGGACGCTGGCCTGCCTCATTTTATTGCCAAATATTCTTTCCTGCCACAGAAAATGAAAAAGTACATATAGATTAAAAAAAAATTAACTCAAGAAAAATAATTTACATAAATATACAGTATTAATTTTCTTAAATTAAGTGATTGATGCGATTTTTGTAGACAATAAAATAGGCTCGATCTATCAAGTCTCTTAAAGAAAGATATCCCGTATTATTAATTTGATAATTAAAATGTTACGAAACTCAATTTTTTCACCCCTGTAATAGTGGATAAAAAAAAAAGAAAGATTGGTAAGCTAGACTGTACCTAAAGAAATGAAATGTAGTGTGTCCTAAAATGATGAGGAGAAAAGGGGTACTGTAGTACAGTGAGCAAATACAAAAATGCAAGGCTTTGTGTGTGTGTGTATATATATAGAGATGAATTGCACATGTTGGCAATGCCAGCATTGTACACAAGAACCAAGAAATCCAAATTCATTTGCGGCGCACTTCATGCTTATAGCTCTTTCACAACTCATGCATCTACTCTTAAATAAATAAATAAAATCATTTTTCTAGTTGCCATTTTGACTATAATTTTTTTGAAACATGCATGGATAGATTAATTATTTTTTCATTTATGATTGGTGAAATTACTTATTTTCTATTTATTATTGTCCACTAGTCACAAATTCCTGATTTTCTTTAAAAGAATTGACTTATTTACATCTATTATATTATTTAAGGAAGTGACCAAATGATCATTCATATCTAAAAACAAGTAAAAGTGTAGGGTTTAAATCTTACCATTATCAATTTAAAAGGGAAGAGTTTTTTCATTGATATTTAATTATATAATCTATCTATTAAATAAAAAATAATAATTAATAATTATACACAAATATTTTATTCAATTATAATTATAGATATCTATCACTCATTTTTTAACTATTAATTTTTTATTGAGTTTTTAATTATTTCATCAGTCTTAAAATTTTCTTTATTATACATCAATCATTTTGCTTTTTAATGATAGTAATTATGTTACCATCAATTGTTTTTATTTAAACTATTAGTATTCAAAATTCCTTAAATTTTGACTAATTTAGTTCAACCTCGATAGAATTATAAGAACAATAAAGGCCTTCCACTAATTTTATTAATTATTATACTATCTAATTTAATAAAGAAAATATGTAATTTATATATTGTTAATTAAAAATATATTAGGAAAAATACCATTTTTTGACTATTTTTAACTATATTTTTATTAATTTTATGCAAAAATTAAATTATAATTTTGAGACGCATTAAATATAGATTTTAAAAGCACAGGAAGGACATATTAGAATTGTGTGTGTATGTGTGGTGCATGGACTTTTTAGAGCTGGATTCGTCGGTGGTGGTGGCGGAAACGAAGGAGAAGAAGAGAGAAAGGAAAAATCTAATGAAGCGAAAGCGGCGCAGCCGAGAGCGGATCCACATTGATATTAATAATGGTGGACTGGCACTGCACTGGATCATCAACATAGTTAATAGTATTACAATATAACTATCAAAGAAACCGCGTCCAGAGAATTAATGAGTACTGTGTTTAACTAATTAATTGTCCTAATACGATAATGATTTTGATTATAAAGTTCAAACTCACTAATAAATAAAAATTGATATGCTTCACATGCATGATCATGGGACTCAAGTAAACAACTCAGCTCTTACAGAATGTGTATTGTACTGCTATGTCCTGGATTAGTGATGGAAACTCTAAACGCTTTCATTTTCAGCAACAGTGGATAATAGTTTCCTTTCAAATTAGGTGAAAGTAGTTAAAATTCTAACTTTATATCTTATAACGCCGTGAGAAAAAAGTTGTCATTAAATTACTCCCTCACAAATATAAATAAGAATTTTTACCTATTTAGAATGTTATATTTACTCATTAAATGTGAAATATATATTTTGGATATTTTATATTCAATTAATAAAAATATAATGCTATTAAATATTATAAGTGTAATGCACTTAAAATAAATAAAAAAAATTATTTTAAATTTATAATAAATCATACCAATGTATTTCGATTTTCCAACGATGTATTGTGACTTTACAAGAACTTAAATTTGGATAAAAAGAATTTTCCATATTTGAATATATAAATATCATGTATATTAATTATTTAATAATTTCTTCATTATAAGTGGAAGTTGAAAATATAACTTTAAAATAAGTACGGATGATAAGATATTTTATTATAAGACCAAAAAATTTAATTGAGGATAGAATTAGATGTCAATCCTTATCTTTTCCATTTCGAGTCAACAAATTTAACCCTATAACCAGTTGTTAAAAAAAAAGTATTTACTTGCAATAATATTTCTTTTTCATCAAAATGCTTCTTTTTTCTTTTTTTGGTCAATGATCTTGTTATTGCTTTCCTGCCATCAGCTAGCACTAGT
Source organism: Mallotus repandus (assembly GCA_949671775.1). NCBI lineage: Eukaryota > Viridiplantae > Streptophyta > Magnoliopsida > Malpighiales > Euphorbiaceae > Mallotus > Mallotus repandus. The sequence goes on from CATIWM010685212.1 coordinate 8,319, forward strand.
TGGCCATACCTAGGAATTGGAAGTCCTTAAGGTTTTGCTTTGACTAAATGCAACAGTAATATAAATATGTGCCCAAAATCTGAGTCTTCTGTGTGGTTTTAAACTCCCAAGATTTGTCAATTTGTCGACCATTATCTATTACAATGAATGATTAGAAACACTCCCAAATCATCAAACAGTCTCATGGGAGCCTCTCGCTACTGTTGATTTTAATCCAAATGTTTGGATTCAGCTTCACCACTCCTTTGATTTATAATTATCATTATAGTCAAGAATTGGGGTTTGCTTGAGCTAGTGTATGGTTCAAAAATAAATGGAGTCTAATTAATGTTTTTCCGCCTCAAAAAATAACTCAATTTTATTCTTTGTTTGAATAGATATATGAACACGATAATTTTAAAATTTTAATTGGATTGATTCTAAAATGAGGATAAATCTCTTTCAATATATATATATAATCGACTTCGAAAGAAATTTTAAACTTGTGTAAATACTAATGAAATATAGAATTTTTTAATTGCTAGCTTCCTAAGGTTTTTGTTTTTCTTAGGTACATTGAAGTCAACTAATAAGAAGGTAGGTTAGATATTAAAAAAAGCATTCCAAGAATAGATCTTATGAGAAACACTATGTATAAGTTGCACATGAAATGGAATTAATGTTTAAATCCCAACACATGTGATAATAAATTCCCACCATGTGCTTATGATATAGGTCTTACTACTAATGTTCATGCTTGGTTACCACCATTATCATTTTTTAACTTGTTTTTCGTTTTTTTAATTATTGTTCTTAAAGCTCTCTAGCTTAGTGTAAAATGTTAATTGCTCAATCATGCTTTTAGATCATCCTTGGGCCCTATTTCCAAAGGAAGTAGCCCAAGGAGAGACAAGGATCCAGAGCAAGTGCCTCAGGGCTCAGTCAGCAATAACCAGCAAGCCACTTGGGTGCTTCAACGGGGCTACAGAGCTTATGCTCACGGTCCCAATCAGAACTGCAAACATGTAATAAGAAATAAAAGAACTAGATTAGATTTTTAAAGGCAGATGCTGAGAGAAATTTGCCCTGCCCGATTGGAATTTGAAATAGTTAGGATCTATGTGATTATCACATATCAAAGGCGTTAAATTAAAAAAGAAAAAAGAACAATGATCATCATGCACCTTTTTGATGTACAATAAGCATATCTAGAGATTCAATACAATGCTTTTTTCTTTTTTCTAATTCTGTGTTCTGTTTCCATTTTCAGGTCAAGCCCTCATGACTCAAGAAACAGACTGCTACTATGTAATTTGCTTTGTTTTCTTGTTCTAAGAGTGTCGTCCAATGGCTTTCCCGCACAATAGAGCGTTTCTTGGAATGTCATATTCAGTATATAGGCTGTGGACTGGAGTCCAGACCCTGAGATAGAGTTGCTGCCCAAGATATTGCCTCTCCCACGTTGCAGACCTCATGTTCCACATGCCCTGGTTGTCCAGCGACACCAAAATCGCAGTCCACGAGTTTGGATATACCTGTAAAATATGGAATATATCAGGAAATGGAATTCTGATCAGATTTAGCTAAATTTTGGAGTTCTATTAATAAATTGTTGAAAATGCTGCATTGTACATATCCTGAAGTTGCTTCACCTGAACAGTATGTCTGGTAAGAGCATCAACAAGATTGTAAGAGCGCCTCTTCTTTTGGGCCCATTGTCCAGGACCATAGCTGTAGATATTGGACCAAGCTAGAACGATTAGAGTCTTTATAAACTTGCAAAATATATATACATATACAAATACGTATATACATATATATATATGCAGCTACACATTTCGGACTTACCCAGCAACCCAAAAATCGTAACCATCAAGATGCCAAGATTGCAGTGCGTATTCGTTGTTCTGGAAGATGATTTCGACAAAATCATGGAGAGAGTTTGGAAGAACAGAAGTAGCTATATATGCAGGACCACCAGACGGAAGGCTTTGGATTGAGTCCACATTGAAGACTCCAGGGATATTGAAGTGATCAGCAAGCTTTAATGGGGTGTCAGGATTAGCATAGGATACGCTGTTAACTGCATAACGATTTTTTCCATTTATTAAAGATGCTGAATTGGACAATATAATTGTCTTTGTTGGTGTTATCTTTCCATAGTGAAATGAGCCCTGAGGATTAGGCCTGGCTGCACTTGCTGTCAAATTCCACCTTCAAGCAGAAGATGATATGAATCCATCATTGCATACACATATCAAATAGATTATAACAACAAAAGCATCCGAAATGATCTATACCTGTAAGTCCTGGCTTGCTTCATAGACCAGTGAAATAGACCAGCTGGAGGAGCAGGAAGGGGTCCGGAGGCTGGTGTCTGAGAGTTTGAGTAGCGTAAAACTGCAGTTGCTGTGAGAACTTGCTTCGTGAAACGAGTCGATGCAACAATGTGGTAATCTTTTGGAGGCTGATCTAAGGTTACCAAGACAGCTACAGATTGTCCAACATGCACATCAAAAGAATCATATATATTCTGAATGGTGTGGCATCCCTCAATTTCAACTAGCTTCATTTTATGTCCCTGAATCCTGAAGTTTAAGGAGGTTGACAAGCCTACATTTGAGATCCTGAACATGTAGGTCTTACCTGAAGGCAAAAATTGAAACAATAAAGTTTAGTCTAAGACTTGTAATATAAAGAACTAATTTAAAAAAAAAAAAAATTAATTGAATACAGCCTTCTCGGATGACCTTGATCGCCGCTGAATGTTGTGTACTGTGTCTGGCCATTTATGAGGACTCCATCTGGAAAAGGCAGAGAGTTTCCTGAGTCTAAAGATGACTGTAAAGTCTGCAAAACATTACAGGAAACCAATCAATTTGGATCAGGAAATGTCACCAATTCATAATGAATAGTTAATTAACAACCGCATGATTTCTCACCTTGTGATCAGTTTTGTACCAGTCACCAACAAGCAGAGTGAAGTCTCCATCAGGGTTCGGAAAAGGGATTGGAATTCGAGGTCTCTCATATACATTGAGCCCTCCATAACCGCCAGCAGCTCTGTGAAGTAGAGTTGATGGGAAGTACGTGAAGGTTCCAATCTGATCCTTAGTCTGAAACTTGTAAGTATAGTTTGAGTTCGGAGGGATGGGACAGTTGGTTCCCAGCACCCCATCTTGCCATGAGTTCTTCCTTTGTTTAATTCCATTCCTAATTGATACAATATATTCTTATCAACAAATGTCCTCATTTAAAAATTCCTCAATCAAATTAAACAGGAGATATGGAACAAAAAAGAAATATTAGTGTTCATTTTGCTACAGAGTAGTTAAAAAAAAATTGCTGTCAACCAAGGAGTGATTTAGTGGCCACTTGTCTCAAAAGGCATTCTAAGATGTAATATTCTAATTTTATTTTTATTTAATTAATTTGTTAAAATAAATTTCACCTATTCAAAAGAAAATGATTGTTTACATTATGTAATCCATTAGTGTAGTTATTCAACGCCCCTATTAATTTAAAAAAAAAATGCTACATTTTTTTCCCAATAAAATCTCAAGCGTGGTGGTCAAAGACAGTCCTGAAATTGCATATTTGTAAAGGTAAGATAAAAAATTTAAAATTTCAAAGATAAGACCAAGTTCAAGGAATTTTTATCTTAAAATCGTTTGAAATCCTGAGAATGTGAAAACTAACAATAGTCATGATGCTGACTTTTCAGGTAACAGAATCCTAGAGAATAAACAACTCAATTCGACTGAAGCTAAGGGCAACAATTTGGCTGAATGGAACACAAAAATTTCTTATATTCTCGTTTTCAATTTATCAGATTTATAATCGAAGGATGTTAAACCACAATATCACTCAAAAAGGCCAATAGCGGGGCTCTTTCTCTATCTTTTCGATAACAATGCAGACTCCAATTACATCTCCAAATTAAGATCATCGTACAAAGGAAACACTAGAAGCCGAGAAAAAAGATGAAAATAATGCAATGGACTGAAAAGAAAAGAAAAGAAAAGAAAACTCACCATGTCAACAGGAAAGGCTGGTCCAGCTTGTTAATGAGATTAAGTATGATGTTGTCATTGGTGACAACTTCAAGCTTAGGACCAGGGAATTGACCATTGATGAGGATAACCTTTCAAAACATTCAAAAAAATTACAACTTTAGAAACTCAGAACTACCAAATACAAGATCAAACCAATAAAAAGAACAAAAACAAAAACCAACCTGTTGAGGCTTGCCTAGAGGAGAAATAGTCCCATAAGTGACAGTCCAAGTGTAATATCTATATGGGTCATCTGCATTGGCCCAAAAAACACCATAGATAGCAAAAACTGCAAAGAGTAAATGCAGAAACACTGCCTTTTCCATTGCACCTGCCAAAAAATAAATAAAACAATCTTAACCTCAGTAGCCATGTATATGCATATAAGCTATAGTTAAGCAAGAAAACAAGAAAGTACTCACTTTTACAAGACTCTTATTAATAGAAAGAAAGACGCTTTTACTTACCAGAGTAGAGGGTATACTCTGTTTCAGGATCTTTTGTTTTGGGTCACAGTCGAATAAATGGATGGTGAAGGCTTTAAATAAAGAACATGGCGCAAAAACGAACTGAACTGGCCAAGTGTGAAATGTGAGTTGCACTTGCATGAAACTACAGTGAAAGAATATTTTTCTTTATTTATTATTTTTTTATCTAAATTATCTGCAATGAGAATTATTAAACTGTGACTAATTTAATTTGTATAGAACTACAACAATTATAATTTTTTTATCAATAAAAAGATCATTTCAATTAATTAATTCACTATGTTAAGATGTCCTTAAAGAAAAATAATCATTTGACTGCTCTTCCAACTATTGAAATGTCTTCAAAAAAGAGTAATCACTTGACTACTCTTTTAATGACATATTTTTTTTTAAATCTGAACCACTAATATTTAGAGACTTTAAATAATTCAGTTCGCGTTGAATAAAACTACAGTGACAAATAACTGTTTAATGTAACTATGCAAACTATAACTCAACCAGAATGACTGTTAATATTTGTTTTTCTCTTGCTGAGAGAAGATAATGATAAATAATTCAGAGTGCTCATAATATATTCGGCGCAATTGACGCGGTTTTGAGTTTCGTTTGGTGTGTGATGGTTGCTAGCTTTAAACTAAAGTCTTATTTTATTTTATTTTTTACACCAACCTCTAATTATGCTTCATAATTGCTTTAATCTTCTTTTATTTTTTTAATTACTAATCTGCTGTTTTTTTTTTAATTTTTAATTTTTAATTTTCTTTTCCCTTTTTACATCTTGTGCCCTCTTTTTGTAACATAATTCAGAACTTATACCATTTTATTGGACTGTTTTTTTCAAAAAATAATGTAGCTACAATTGAAATATGAAAAAAGAAAAAGTGGCCTACCTATGAATGAACGTTACTTGATTGAGTTGAAGAAAATGCAATTAGAGTGTACATATATAGTTTTACATTTTATCATAATAAAAATCTTTAAGTTAAATGGTGTGTATTGAAGCCTAACATTGTGTGTTCCTGGCAAATCGTGTGATTGTGATAGCACAGGCATCAAACATTCCACTCTAGACACCATAAAAAATGGTTGTTTTTAGAATAATGAAAACCAAGTCAACCAATTTTCATAGTTGAAGAATCTTTGCCACACAAGTTTCCTGAATCAAAAATTTTGTACCCATTTCATAGAAATTATTGCTCATTCACCTTCACATAATTAGTTTTTATTTTATTTTAAATCAAGTAAACTCACATCAATTAAATTTTAATCTCTAATTTGATATGAATTTAGAAATATAAAACTTATCATTGATACTCTTAATTGCAAAAATTATGAAGATTATGAGTTTAACTTTTACCAGAACCATTTGTTATAACGAATAAAAATTTATTATTTTATAAATGATAAAAGATAATTATTCTGTTGTATAATTCACGACTTATTTGACCTAATATTGGATAAAAAAAAGCATATAGTAAAAAAAATATATGCAATGATGGAATCCAAAGTGACATGTTGGTGAACAGAAGAGAAAGGCTTTGTGGTTTGCTCTTTTGACTTATGAGTAGAATGGGCTCCACACGCATTTACAGTTGCGCATGACCCATTATTAGATAGAGCAGTGCCAACAAAATCAGGGGGTTGCAGTCGAACGCTTGAACAGCATTGCCAAAATTTGCGGTGGAATTGAATCAATAATATGATAAAAGCACGTATTGTGCTGCCACCGATAATAGCCGAAGGTATTGAATTTTTTTTTTTTTTATAAGTGCGTAGAATTTTTTTTTATTTTTTAATAAAAATATATCAACTCTATCCCATAATCTCTTTGAACAACAAATTCTAGCGTTTAAATCTCAACACTACAAGGAGAAAAAGGAGGAAGTGGAGATTCGATTCCTCTTCAATAGAATGCCTATACTTTTCACCATACTTTTCACCACTTAAACTACTCTCTGTCTCACTATCTTGTTTCTCTTTTTTTATATATATATAAACATTTTTTACTTTGAAGTTTTAGTTTATATGCTAATAAATGAATTTTTATCTCAGTTATACATCTTATATTATATTTTAATTATATTTACTATAAGAATAGAAAATAGAAATTAAAAAAATTGGTTCTGCATTGTTAACCTGGTAATTAAAATGTCATAAGATAACTGATTTCAGTTGAAATTAAATCTCCTTTTTATAACCATGGTAAAAAAAATTAAATAAATTGAAGGTGTGACACATAAATTTTTAACTAAACAGTAAAGAAAGTAGCTGATAATTGCCCCCCACCAAAAATGATATTCATTATGATGTTCAGTTGTATCCTCTGATAAAATTTATTATGGAGGTGAGGTGCTTTTATGTACTGTAATAATTATATGTGGATCATAATTCATGAGGTTGCCCTAGCTACATACAATATATTTCCTTTCCTTATTATCAACCATGCATGTCCAATATAATGACCCTAATTCACTAAATTATTATTAGTGCTAAATATATTTTAATCCATCTAATCTTCATCATTGCAATTAAATTCATAAGTATCTATGATGTGATATAGACATACCAAACATTAAAAAGGATTTTATTTTTTTTACTACATATTGTTCTTATGTAGGCTTTATCAATCTTTCTCTTTTCATCAATTTATATGATCTTTTGCTTAATAACTAAGGCTCAATTCAACATTTATTTTGTTAAGGAATTTGTTTAGTGGTCAAGCTTTTTGTGACATTAAAGGACTCCAGTTCGAGTCTTATCTTTTCACTTCCCCACTGTACTGTGATGAAAAACATTAGACCTCAATGTTTGTTCATTTTATGAGATTTTATTTGTTCTTAGCTCATTGTTTAAGAATTCAAATTATGACTTTCAATTGAATTTTATAGGATCACATAAGGATTATATTATAAATTGAAGTAACAAAAATAATGAAAGTATTTTAAAAATATAAAAAAAATAGGGAATAATTTTGAGAAGATTTTTTTTTACTAATAATCTAAATACTAATTAACTACATAATAGAAAAAAGTCATCTTCTTTTAAATCATATATAAAAATTATTTTTATAAATTAATAAGTATAAAATTTGAATCATATACTTCATAATAATACACCACTTTCCCTGGCTTTTTTTCTTTTCCTTCATTTGAAGCACAGGTGGAGTTTTTTTTATCTTAGAAGCCTTATTTTCATGGTTGCTGCTAGCGTTGAACATCTCTACTTGCCTTATCATCCAAAATAAAAAAAATAAGAAAACTTAAACAAGTTCATACAACTTTAATAAAGCTTGAAATTCATCTTTTGCAACTCAATTTGGTTTGGAGAGCAAAATGCATAAATCATAATATTTTACACTAAACCAACAGATAAAAAATGAATTGCACCATCTCTATTCCAATATATCTGTCTGCAAAATTGCATACATCTATTGAATAAAATTTAAAAGAAAGAGAAAATTTATGATCGTATTACAATAAATAAACATGTCAATTGATTAAATAATATGCTTCCTCTTTTTCTATACTATGTTCTGTTTCCCTTTTCTAGTCAAGCCCTCATGACTCAAGAAACAGATTACTGTGTGGCTGCTTTAACGTTTCTAAGTGTGTCGTCCAATGGCTTTGCCACAAAGTAGAGCATTGCTAGGCTTGTCATATTCATTAGCAAGGCTGTGGACTTGCGTCCAGACCCTGAGATAGAGTTGCTGACCAAGATACTGCCTCTCCCATATTGCTGACCTCAGGTTCCACATACCCTGATTGTCCAAGGACACTAAAATGGCGGTCCATGAGTTCGGATATACCTGCGAGATAATGAATGCATATCAAGAACTGGGGAAATTTTGGAAGTAAAATGTGCTCAAGGTGCGCCTGTTCTAATCGAGTTCTAGGAATAAATTGCTGAAGGTGCATGCGTGTATAGACCATCAGGTAGGCTTATGTTGCTGGAAGAATTATGAAATGCAGGCCGTTTTGTGCTACATAAAATGCTCAAGTTGTTGGGACCTGTGTCTAGTTCTTTTCTTGTGTTTCTCTATGCATAAGTAAAAAATACAACAAAAAAACCTTTATGATGTTTAACACATATAAGCAGTAGCTGGGCAAGAAATCCTTGAATTGTTTTACCTGAGCAGTATGTCTGGTGAGAGCATCATTTAGATTGTAAGTATGTCGTTTGTCTTGTGTCCACTGGCCAGAACCATAACTGTAGAATACAGCAACAAGAATGCTCAGGACCATGGTCAACTATAGCAGTAACAAGTATCTGCAGTTAAACATTTTGACTCACCCAACAACCCAAAAGTCATAACCATCAAGATGCCAAGATTGCATGGCATATTCATTGTTTTGGAAGACGATCTCAACAAAATCATGGAGGGAGGTTGGAAGAACAGAAGTAGCTATATATGCAGGACCACCAGAGGGAAGGCTTTGGATAGAATTCATGCTGAAGACTCCAGGAATATTGAAGTAATCAGCAAGCTTTAGTGGGGTATCAGGGTTAACATAGGAGACCCCGTTAACCGCATATCGCCTCTTTCCATTTATTAAAGGTGCTGAATTGGCCAATACAATTGTCTTTGTTGTTGTTATCTTTCCATAGTGAAATGAACCCTGAGGATTAGGCCTGGCTGCACTAGCCGTCAAATTCCACCTTCAAGCCAAAATAATAATAATAATAATAAAAATGAGAAGATGAATACAAATGATTTGCACCCAATATTTTTTTATGTAAATAACATATGTAGAAAAATCAATACCCTGGAGCATCTATGTCTACATTGTGAGATCCAAGGTCAAAAGTTATATCAAATAGGCTGTACCTGTAAGTTCTGGCTTGCTCCATAGACCAGAGAAATTGCTGAGCAGGAGGAGCAGGCAGGGGTCCAGAGGCTGGGGTCTGAGAGCTTGAATAGTGTAACACTGCAGTTGCTGTGAGAGTTTGCTTAGTGAAACGTGTGGATGCAACAATGTAGTAGTCCTTTGGAGGCTGATCCAAGGTTACTAGGACTGCTACAGATTGTCCAACATGCACGTCAAGAGAGTCATATATATTCTGAATGGTGTGAGATCCCTCAACCTCAACTAGCTTCATTTTATGGCCCTGAATCCTGAAGTTTAAGGAGGTTGACAAGCCTAAATTTGAGAACCTGAACATGTAGGTTTTACCTGGAGTAAAAAGAAGAAAGAAAATGATGTTGCTAAAAGAACTTGTAATAAATAGGACAAATTAAAAAAATTTAGATCAAATATCCTTGTGAAGTCTATAATAACGAAAATAGGAAAACTAACCTTGATCTCCAGTGAATGTAGTATGAGTCTGGCCATTTATGAGGACTGCATCTGGAAAGGGAAGAGAATTCCCTGAATCTAAAGATGCTCGCAAAGTCTGGAAACACACATACAAATTAATACCAATGTTGGAGAAGTAGCAGAAGAAAACAGGGCATAACAACACAATTGTGGAGGGAACTTAGGCCAAAAAATAAACTAGCATTTAGCAAATAAATCACTATGATCCTGCATTGGAGAATCGGCTCCACTGTGTAATGAGAGCTTTTAACAACCATATGATGACCAAATTTGACCCAGTATGAATGAGTCAGTTGCTCTTCCACTATTAGATAATATTCATAAAACACGGTGGGATATTTGGACATGTAGCTCAATGAGAAGGCCTTGTGACTAATGCACGTTACAAATATGATTGCACGAAGATCAAAAACATAAAACTTGCACACATGGAAAACAGACCCTTGACAATTTAAAAGTGAGGTCGTATCTTGCTCACCTTGTGGTCAGCCTTGTACCAATCACCAACAAGCAATGTGAAATCTCCAGCAGGGTTAGGAAAAGGGATTGGAATTCGTGGTCTCTCATATACATTGAGCCCACCATAGCCTCCAGCAGCTCTGTGAAGTAGAGTTGATGGGAAGTATGTGAAGGTACCAATCTGATCCTTAGTCTGAAAATTGTAAGTATAGTTTGAGTTTGGAGGGATGGGACAGTTGGTTCCCAGCACTCCATCTTGCCATGAGTTCTTCCTTTGTTTGATTCCATTCCTAGTGGATACAATACATTCCAGTTATGGAATATCCTCTTTTAGAATTCCTTAATCAAATAAAAAATAGAATATATGGAAAAAGACATATTGATGTCCTGTTTTTTCTTGTTTTCCTTTTCCGCACGCAAAAGAGTAAAACAACACATTTTTATTGGAAAAACATAAAATGTCTGACAAGTTGACCAAACAGAGCCCTAAATGCATGTTGATGTAGTTAGCTAAATATTGTTGTTTCTAGATATAGAATTTGAACCCTGCAGAATCCAGACAGATACAAGTTTAGGGGTTTACATCTCAAGCTCAACTTAAAATCCTAAGAAGTTGGAAACTAATATTAATCTTTAGCCTGTGGCTTTTCAGTTACTGGAATCTAGAGAAAAGAAAAATCCATTCAAAGGAAGCTCAGTAAGCAAATTAGACTGAATCTCAGAACACATTGTTTTTTTTTTATTTTTTGTTGAATTCAAATCACTTTCAACACAACGACTCCAACTTATAGATAACAAACCACCATTTTGCTCAAAAAGACCCACATTGTGGATCTTAAAGAGAGATTTAGTATGTCATTTTCTACTCAAAAAGGGAAAAAAAAAAAGGGACTAAATTACACAGCAGTGCTATATCTTTTTGATACATAGGAGGGAACGCCATAGATTCCAATTAGACCCACCCCAGGTTCAGATCATTAAATAAAATAAATAAAAGCAAGATGCAATGAAAGAAACTACAAAAAAATGCAAAAACAAAGAAAAAAAAAAGAAACTCACCATGTCAAGAGGAAAGGCTGATCCAGCTTATTGATGAGGTTAAGGACAATGTTGTCATTAGTGACAACTTCAAGTTTAGGACCAGGGAATTGGCCATTGATAAGGATCACCTATCAAAAGATTCAAAAAGATATAACTTTAGAAACCCAGAACGACCAAATCTCAGATTAAAACAATCAAACACACAAAACAATTAAAAATCAAGAACAAAAACCAACCTGTTGGGGTTTACCAAGTGGAGAAATACTCCCATAAGTGACAGTCCAAGTGTAATACCTATATGGGTCATCTGCATTTACTAAAGAAACACCCAATACAGCAAAAACTGCAAAGAATAAATGCAAAAACACTGCCATTTCCCTTGGATCTGCAAAAAGAAGAAGAAGAAGAAGAAAAAAAGCTTCACCCAGTTGCTATATAAGCTAGTTAAGCAAGGAAACAATGAAAATAAGTCTAAAAAGACAAGAGACAAACGGTCTGTGTTCAAGCACCTCTTTTCTTCTGGTTCACACTTCAATGAATGGATTGGTGAAGTCTTAAATAATGGACAAGGCGCGAAAAAGAGCTGCACTAGCTAACCGGGAATATAATTGCACTTGCTTTCTTACTGATAAATAAATAAACAAAATGTTTTTTCTTCGCAGCTGTAAGGCAGAAAGCTTTTTTCTTTTTGACTAAACTAACCTCTATGCGCGGCTTATTTGTTTTTATCTTTGCTAATCTGTGCTGTTTATTTGTTCAATGAATAAAGATCATTCAATACAAAATTTGAATTATCTTAAGTAATTATCTCAGAATATTTAGAACTTTCTGCACTTTGATTAATTTATTTTTTTATACAGTAACTATATTTTGGATTACCTATTATATGTCAACCGAGATTATATTCTCAGAGACAATTTTAAAGATAAATTCCTGGAATGCTCTTTAGAATGATCCAGTTTTCTATGTCAAAAAAAATTAAACACTCTCTTTATTAATTGAATTAATTCTTTTAAATGAAATTTGAAACTTTTTACTTAGTGAATGTTATTTTTAAATAAATCTGATTTATGTACTATTATTCTTATTTTATAATGATGAAAAAAAATTATGTTAAAAAAGGAAGCCATTGCATTTCCACATATATGCTATTGTAATTGATGTTCTTGTGATGTAATGTGAGTTTTGTTATAAGAAATAAATGTCAATGGTTGTTTTTAATTGATCAACATGCTTGAGTACAGCTAAGAATTTAATTTCAGGATAATGTGTACAGCTAGCTTTACTACAGTTGAAATTTTGAAATTTCAAACAAGTGAAGAGACCTACCCAAGATTGAAACTTTAATGAAGTAAGAAAATGCAAACATATTATAATTTTATAAAAAATTTTAAAAATTATTTTGAGTTGGAGGGCTATTTGTGGACTGTATAGGATAAATAGTCCAATTATTATATTATTAACTTTTGTCCACATTACAATATAAAGCAGGGGTCGTTACATGTGCGATATGAAAATGCACGATTTCTTTTTTTTTTTCATGATAAGCTAGCTTTCAAGTGCTGCCTGCCTTTGACTTTCAAGTGTTTTGCAATTCTTTGTAATGCTTTCAAGGGGTGCCCAAGTGATCTTCTCACACACTCAAAACATCTAATTGAAAGCAGATCTTACAGGACAATTTAAACTCTCGCGATACAGAAGAATACAAGCAGGAAAATTCCATAGATACAAGAAGCAAATATGTTGTTATGCTTAGAAATTGTGCAAGGAGTTGTAGTTTCGGAATAATGCCTTGGCCAAACATGAAACTCGTAGTAACAAAACTTTTTCTTTATCTTAAAGAAGAAGAAAGTACAATGCATATCTCATCTGATCGGCTTGAACTAAAAAAAAAATTAGTTGATACTATTTTTATCTATCCATAAGTTGGACATTTGCATGTAGTTTCATTGACATTAACCCATAAGTTCATTAGTCTTTACTTGCAAATTCGTTAGGTTCAATAATTTTCACTTACATGTTCATTCACCTTCACCTACATATTCATTGACCTGTAGGTGAAGGTCAGTGAACCACCATATTAAGTAATGAAAATAATACAAGTTCATTAAGAATGAATGATATGTTCATTTATATTTGCTTACATGTTTATTATTGATATATATACAATAGCTTTGAATATTATCTCTTTTTTTCTTCTTGTTCCTCAAATTGTAGCTCTTGGATTTGTTCCTCTAAATAGACCAAAATTTGATCTTGTAACTAGCAGTAAAACATGCGATGACAATAATGTAAGAACTAGTAGAGAAAAAAATGAGGAGAAGGAGAAGAGAAATGTAAAGAACTCAAGGAAGAAAAAAAATGAAGACAGAGAAGGTAACAGAGAAAAAAAAGTGGTGAACAAGAAGATAACAAAGAGCAGGAGATTTAAATGAGATAAAAAAAAAAAGAGCAGAAAATTGCAGGTGAGGAAAGAAGAAGAAGAAGACGACACCCAAAAGAGAAAGAAGAAAGCAGAGAAAAAAAAAACGCAACTCACGTGTGAGGCACACAAAGTATTATGGACTGGGGTCCATGATATAATTTATGATAAATAGTCCCTTCATTCTTCATTTATTTTTTTAATTAATTAATTTTTTTATTATATTTTTAAAATTTATTTTTGAGAATTTATTTTGTGAATTATATTAGAGAAGTTATAACACACACGGTTATTAATGATGATCTTTAATTGTTTTTAAAAATTTTAATTAATTTATTAATAGTGTTGAAAGGATTTTTAGAGAGTTGAGTAGCCATGAAATTTTTTTTATCTATATAAGACTTAAAAGTGTAGAGACTTTGTAAATACTAAAAAAGAGTGGCATGTAGAATTATCCACCCAAAAAAATAATGGAGGCGAATGTTATGAACTCAGGCAAGGAACCCCCTCCACCAATGGAGGAGAACCGCCAGACAAAAAAGGCTCGTTTTAAGGAGCAAGGAGTGGATGCAAATAATCCAGGGTTTGTGTCTTTTAGAGACAAACTCTTGCAGTCCTTTACAGTACATGCCAATGATTTTGGTTTGGATGAAGACTCGGAGTTTAACGATGATGACTTTGTTTTTAATAAAGAGGACAAAATTCCATCTATTACCTTCTCCAAGCGAGTCCAGGAAATCTTGGCTTGTCTTTAGAAAAATGTTGTAGTGTTGAAACTACTAGGTCGAATAATAGGATATAAAACCTTATGGGACAGACTTGTAATGATGTGGAAAACTTTTGAATAATTCTCGCTGATTGACTTGGAGAATGGTTTTACATGGCTAATTTTCGCAATGAGTCTAATGCTCTTTATGTTCTATTGGAAGGGCCTTAAGTAATTCTTAGGCATTACTTGGTGGTACAGTCATGGTCGCCAAAATTTGATAGCTCATCTGCTATAATTAATTCTGTTACTGCATGGGTTAGAATCCCTGGCATGCCGTTGCAATATTATAACAAGCGCATTCTAAGACTGGTTAGGGAATTGATTGGTCGTGTAGTGAAGATCGACTATAATACTGAAACTGCAGAAAAGGAACAATTTGTAAGAATGACAGTGGAGATTAATTTGGATAAACCCTTGTGCCCTCAGTTTCTCTTGGATGGTAAAATCCAGAAGGTAGAATATGAGTGTCTTCCCCGAATTTGTTTCACTAGTGGGATGTTTGGTCATACTAGCTTGATCTATCTAGTTAACATACAACGAAATACCAATGGTGAGGATGGCATCGGAACAGACAATCTAAACAAGGAAGGCAACGAGAAAGTTGGCAAAAAAATCTCATTCAAATTATGGTCGATGGATGGTGGCAGCGAGAAGAGAGGAAGGAGATGGATAAGAAAGGAAAGTGCTCTATTGAATGAAGGTAATTTTGGGAGGAAAGTCAATAGGGAGCATGGATCTTGATATGTTGTGTTAGGAAATAATGAGAGTCTTATTTTGGAAGATTTTCAAAATTATAGCAGACATGGTGGAGAGTAAGATTTTAGCGAGGTTGCTATTAATAACAATAAGTATATGGTTGGGCTGAGATTTCACCGAGATAGGCATGGGCCTTTAAGCAATAAATCTAAACCAAAGCCTAGTCCTATGAACCAAGCTATTGAGAAGGCCTTTATTGTGGCCTAAGGGAAAAAGAAACATGGGGAAAATACTGAGAATCAAGTACGCATGAAGTCAATCATCGACCCTATATGCCATTCTGTGGTAATTTAAGCCCACATGATTCAAATCCATTACATGGTTTTGTCTCTGATCCTGGAGAGCAGAAGGATGGGGAACATCACTTTAATCCACGAGCTCTACATGAGGTTGATGATCTAAATGAAGATGGCATTGAAGATAGAGAGGAGGATGAGTTCATGTCTGATGAGGAACCTCTTGATGGGGAGGAGATAGTTATAGTAACTTATAGGGATGCAGAGAAGGAGAGTTGATGCTCAATTATCTCTCTTTATTTTAATATAATTAGTGATATTTCAGTCTTGTGTTGAAATTGCCAAGGAGTGGCATCTCCTGCTTTTAAAAGAACATTCCAATCCATGATTCATGTTAATAAGCCAAAGGTGGTAGCTTTCTTTGAACCAAAAGTTAGCGGTAAGCAAATGGATAAGTTTATTAGTAGGAGTGGGTTTTAATTTTCGTATAAAGTGGAAGTAAGAGGATTTTTAAGTGGAATTTGTGTGCTTTGGAGTGAGGTTGTGGAGGTGGTGGTTCTGGAAAATAGTTGGCAATTGGTGCATATGGAAATCAAATTAATAATTCTACAGACTCCCTTGTTACCTTCGTTTATGCCAGTCATAACTCCTGTATTCATTGCAAATTATGGGTGGAGCTCAGCCACTTAGCAAGTGTTACAAATGTTCTTTGGATGATTGTGGGGGACTTAATGCTATTCTTCATGCTTTAGAACGAAGAGGGGGATCGAGAACTTGTATCGGTACTTGTTCGTTCTTTTAAGAACGAATGACTTCATGTGGAATGCATGACTTTGGTAGTGTGGGATCAAAATTTAAGTGGTCCAGAGGCACATTGTTTGAGCATCTTGACATGAAAGTTTGTAATGATCAATGGTTTCATAAATTTAGAGACGCCTTTGTCCATCACCTTCCTAAGTTGAGCTCTGATCATAGGCCAATCTTTGTAAGGGCTGTAAAGCAACCTGCCAATAGTACATGCGTTCATCCTTTTAGGTTCCAGGCTGCATGGTTGTTACATGACGAGTTCAAATAGGTTGTGCGTGAGAATTAGAAGAGGGATGACCATTTAACTGAAGCAATGAATGCCTTAGTGAATGTTGTCACTGGTGGAATAAAATATGCTTTGGGAATATTTTCAAGCATAAATCTTGGATTCTAGCCAAACTAGGAGGGATTCAATGAGTGCTAGAGTTTAACCAAACAGAAAATTTATTAAGATTAGAGGTTAAGCTGAAGGAGGAGTTGGAGGAAGTTCTATCACAATAAGAGATTTATTGGCTTCAAAAGCCCCGTACGGACTGAATTTTTAGTAGAGATAGAAACACCAAGTATTTCCATCAAAAAATAATTGAAAGGAGGAAGAATAATCGTATTTTAGCTTTTAAAGATAATATAAGGACCATAGTGGATGACCTAGAGGTATAAAAGAGGATGGTGCTAAATTTCTATGCTGATTTATACTGAAAGCATGATGTAATGTTGCCTTACTTTGAAGTTCGACATAATTTTCTTGGTAGAGGATGAGTATATGAAACATTTGGGAGCAATAGTCCAGAATGATGAAATCAAATGTGCTTTTTTTGATATGAAGCCATTTAAAGTTCTAGGAATTAATGGTTTGCATGCAGGATTTTACTAAAGTCAATAGGATATTGTAGGGCCATCCATTTGTAATTATGTTAAAGGGTTTTTTGATGGCAGTGAGAAGTTGAAAGTGGTGAATAAAACCTTTATTATTTTTATTCCAAAGAAACTGAATCCAATGTTAATTCAAGACATTCAGCCAATTAGCTTATGTAACATTGTTTATAAAATCAGCACTAAGGTGATTGTTAATAGAATCAAGCCTTTTCTGAACAAGGTTGTGTGTCCTTTAAAAACGAGCTTCATCCCGGGTCGACACATTACAGATAATATTGTCTTAGCTCAAGAGATTGTTCACACTATGAGGCATAAAAGTGGGAAAGAGGGGTTTATGGCAATCAAACTTGACTTGGCCAAAGCATATGACATATTGAATGGGAATTTGTTATTAATACTCTTAGAGATTTAGGGTTTCTAAGTAGAATTGTTTAAGTCATCATGCACTACTTATTTACATCCATAATGGAAGTACTCTGGAATGGTGAAAGAACAATTTATTTTAACCCTTCGAGAGGCATTCGTTAAGGAGATCCTTTATCTCCTTACATTTTTGTTCTTTGTATTGAGAGGCTGGCTCAAAGTATCAATCGGGTAGTGAATATAGGCAGTTGGCAGCCTGTGAAGATCAGTTGGAATGGTCCACCTATACCATTTTTATTTTTTTGTTAATAATCTTTTTCTTTTTGCACAAGCTAGTATCTTTCAAATGACCATGATAAAAAAAATCTTGAAGCATTTTTGTGACTGTTCTGGTCAAGTTATCAGTCTTGAAAAGTCTTGCATTTTCTTCTCTCGTAATATGGACTCACAATCTACCAAAAAGCTTACTGTGCTTATGGGGGTGAAGGAAACTATGGATTTAGGGTGTTACTTGGGTGTTCCCATTATTCATTCCCAAGTTACTAAACGTACTTATGGTGATTTGTTAAAAAGTTCAGCAGAGGTTGCAAGGCTGGTGTAATTGCTCCTTATCTCTAGCGGGACACATTACATTAACTTAATTAGTCATTAGCAGCATTTTAGTTTACACTATGCAGACTATGAAGCTTCCGGTGAGCATGTGTGATCATCTATAAAGGTGGAGCTGGAATTTCATATGGAGCGGTTCTCATGGTGAGTAGAGAATTAGTTTGGTTAAATGGGGTCACATGTGCTGTCCTAAAGATCAAGGCAAAACTGGAATCAAGGATTTGCATAGAATGAATGAGGCCTTATTAATGAAAATAGGATGGAATATTGTTTCAAATCCATATGCGTTTTGGGTCCAGGCCATCTGTGCAAAATATAAAGTTACGTTGGTTTCCTTGCTAGATAACTTGCCTTTTTGGAATGGTTCTTATTTGTGGAAAACAGTTAGCCATGTATGGGATCATATTCAAGAAAGCACCAAGTGGGTGGTTGGTAATGGCACTATTATCCGCTTTTGGTTGGATTGTTGGGTTTCAGATATCCCTCTCCTTGCGTATGCCTATAATAACATCACTGATGAGGTTTAACAATGGACAGTTAGTCATTTTGTCACTACAAAAGGAGGATAGAATTGGAATATATTCTCAATACTGTTGCCACAAAGTTTGAATCTCCAAATTGCAGCTTGTAAGCCTTCTTCTGTCAATGATAGTGTTGATCAGCCTTATTGGGGACTTACCACCTCGGGAAACTTCTCTATTAGCTTAGACTATGTCTTGCTCCATAATATGGTGAATGGTGGAAATAGAAGTTGTTGAAAGATTATTTGGAGTTGGCATGGTCCCCAAAGGATTCAGACTTCTATGTGGCTTGTGTTCCTGGAAAGAATTCTTATGAATGTTGAAAGGTTTCCCCGACATCTTTGTTTGGATGCTACTTGTGGTCATTGTTTTAGTGCAGATGAGTTGGCATTACATGTATTACGTGACTGCTTGTATGCTAAAGCCGTTTGGCTAAGGTTAGTCCCTCTTAATAAACAGGATAATTTCTTTGCAAAAGGGCTGCAGGAATGGATTTTATGTAACTTGAAGAACGAGTTGAAAATAGACTCAAATGTAGATTGGCAGTGCATCTTCGGTGTGGCAATTTTGAGGATATGGTTTTGGCACAATAGCTCTATTTTCATGGACAATAGTTGGCATGGAGATAAGGTCTTGAATATTAAATGTCGAGCTACGAAAATTTTAGGAACTCTAATGAAGTTGGGGCAATTTAATGTTGCAGAAAATATTAAAAAGCACAAGTTAATTTGTTGGTAGCCACCTCAAGAGGGATGAATTAAGGTAAACTCTGATGGGGCTTTTAATTCCAAAATAGAATTAGCTATAACTGGGGGTGTCATTAGAGATTGGTGCGGTAATTGAATATCTAGTTTCTCACTTAAGATAGGTATATGTTCTATCACTGCTGCAAAACTCTAGGGAGCCTTTGAGAGCCTCTCTTTGGCTTGGGAGTTGGGTTATCGAAGGGTATGTTTAAAAATGGATAGTGCAGCTACTGTTGCCATGATAATTAATCGAGCTCGAGATCCTTCTGTGCATGCTGCTCTCCTCCAATCAATAGACAATCTTCTTGACAAATAATAGGATGTTGAAGTGTAACATATTTACCGTGAAGCCAATAATTTTACTGACAGAATGACTGCTATCGCCTAGGAGTTAGATGTTGGTTTTTATCGGCATGATGCTACTGTTACTGCGGTGTTGGATTAGCTAAGACAGGACACTATTGGTGTTGATCATAAGAGATTGGTCTTGTAGTTTTGTTTTGTTTTATTTAGGCTTTTGTCTCGCTCTTGTTACAAAAACAGAATAGTGACGAGTTAAAATGGTGATTTGAATCTATATGTTTGTTTCTATGTAAATTATTGTCTTTTTTTTATAGTCTAGTAACTTAGATAATAAACATTATAAAATAAAGTCATAGATTCGATCTCACAGTTCACTTCCCATTTATAAAAAAAAAAAAAAGAAGATTTTGTGGATTGTAACAAATCATGTGATTGCACAGGTACCCATTATCCCAATTGGATAGTGCCTTTGCCACCCCTAGATACCACCAAAATTGGTGCAATATATTTATACCCAAGTCAACCATTTTTTATCAATTTAAGTGTCTGCGCCAGAATTTATCCATTTTTTAAAAAAAATTATGAAAGAAAATATGATTCAGCTACATGTAATTTATTCTTTTTGAAGATGACGAGAGAAATAAAGAAAAAAAAACAACCTGCAAAGATGGGAATGGACCGCCTCCACATGACTTGTTGCTGAAGAGAAGAGAATTTTTTGTTTTTTTGAACAACCATATATTTGATGAAAAAGAGAATTACACCTGTTCCTTAACAACCATATTACCTCTTTTTATTTATTGGTAAGTTATTAAAGAATGGATAGTGGAAATGGGCTCCACACGCTATTACAATCTTGTAGTCGAGATTTGAACATGATTTGCCCACCTTGCGGTGGTTTACATGGATGTGAATTTGGTCTGTCGGTTTGGAGTCATTTTTAACCAAATTAAATTGCTCGAACCGAATCAAATTAAAATTGAATCGAATAAAATCAATTCAAAAAATTAAAATGAACTGAATTAATTAAATTTTTTAAAATAAAAATTAAATAAACTAAATTAATTAAATTTTTATAAATATAAATTATTTTTTAATTTTTTATTATATTATTATATTATTTAAAATTTAAAAATAAAAAATATAAAAAATTTTAATTAATTCAATTAATCGATTTTTTTAAAAATAAAAATCAAATCAAACCAAACTAAAAATTCAATTTGATTTAATTCGATTTAAAAAAATTAAAAATATTAATCAATCAAACTAAATTAGATCAGTTCAATTTTTAATTCGGTTTGATTGGAAGAGTTACACACTCCTAACGGTGGATTTGATTATTTATTTGACTGAAATTTTTTATCAGTTATAATTTAAATATTTAATAAAATTTTAAAATTAGAAATTGATAACAGATGCAAATTTTATAATTTTTATTTTTAAATTTTTTTCTCATAATTCATTTTTTTAAAATATTTTATTTTTATTAAAAATAATTATTAATAAATAACTTTATTTAAATTAAATATATATAATTAATTTTTTATAATTAATAATTAAATAAATATTATTTTAAATTATAATTAATAATTATAATATGTGTACTTATAATTT
>CATIWM010685308.1:0-13023 GCA_949671775.1 Mallotus repandus
ATCATTTTGGAAATATTCCTGAAACCCTCATACCAGAAGTCAAACCTTGCTTTGACCTCTTCAAACAAAATTACAAACCAACAGAATCTGAAAAAGGATTTAATCCCTTTCTTATTTTCTGCACAAAGTTCTTCATACCATAGGTCTGTGTATGGTATTTCCACTACAACAGGCAAAATGATGGTCAAACAATCCTTACCAGGAGATTCAAAGTCAAATGGTGGGATGCATTTCTATACAAAGAGAAGATCACTCTGCAAAAGGTCAAGAACTGGCTAACTAAGCATGACTTACTTCCCTGCCCAAAAGAAACCACAGTCTTTTTGGCACAGAAGTCTTTTGTTATGCCAAAACTAGTTGGCGCTCAAACAGAAGAAGAATTCTACCAGACGCTCCAACAGCTTTTGGACAATAGGGCTTCTTCCAAACAAGGATCCTCTAAGCCTGAAGATTCTCTTCCAGCAGAGTCTTCCAGCTCATCAACATCCGAGCACATTATAGACTTAGGATATCATGATGACTGTTTCGGTAACAGTGGATTTTGATTTATTGTAAATTGTATTTTACTTTTGTAAAAAAAAAAAAGTAAAAGTTAAAAGTGTCAGGAATCAGCAATTATGTCTGTCTCCTTTCTGCTCCAAACTCCAGCTCGCCCATGTGAAAGCTTCACCAACTAAGAAAGGTGGCCCCACTCCATGTGCAAAGCTTCAATCTATCTGCTCCCGTAAATGGCAGACTCAATCAAACACTTGTCTTGGTCCTCTCCCAAGTTCCTTTGCTTATAAAAGGACATCCTGAAGATTTCGAGGAGGAGGTTACAAAACGAAAAAACAAAACATCAAAGAAAGAATAGCATAGCATTCTCTCTGTAAACATATTGAGTGACTGTAAGAAAACTTAGTTTCCTTTCACCGATATCCAAACTGTAACCGTTGGCTAAAAGATTGTACTCCTTATAATTAATCTATAAAGGTATTTATTTTAGCCCTCAAACTTTGTTTACAAATTTAATATTTTCTTTAAGTATGCTCTGTGCTTGCCTCTAGTAGGATCTGGCACATCAGAAAATTGTTTTATTTTAAGCTTTAAGTATGCTCTGTGCTTGCCTCTAGCAGGATCTGGCACATCAGAAAATTGCTTTAATTTTATGAACGATTATCTGTCTGGGGCTTCCCTCTGAGCCGTTCCTACCAGCAAACTTCTTGACAGGGTGCTTTGTGATCATGCATTCATATTAATCATCCTGCATTCATACACAGTAACTGTTTTTACTGTTCAAACATTCAAAGGATTTTGCATACCTTCCCTTTTATGTGGATACCAGCCTCGTGGCTTTTAATGCTCTTGTTGGTTTAACGAAACATAAGGAAGGCAGTCTAAGATTTTCATTCTTTTCATCGTTTTACACCCATTTAGATCTGGGACAGAAAGTGGTATATATATATATATATATTATTTGCTCATTTATTTAAGGTAAGAGTTATTTTAAATAAATTGGAAATAATTCTATTCTTGGAATTATAATCAAAATAGAAATAGAAGGTAAACTTACCAAAATTATTTTGGTAAGTGAAACCCTAGAAGAGATGCCTATATATACATCTCATTCTTTAGGATTTTCATAAGCTCTTATTCTCCACCTACTTCCACTTCTTTTGGGAAAGGAAAAAAACACTCATAAAAAGAAAACAAATAAGAAGAGTCTTAGAGAAAAGGTGCTAGCACTACTTTGGTCGCCCTATTTGTGTGGATATTAATAGAGGACATGGCTTTATCAGTGGCATCTTAATTCGACAAAAAAACCTAAAAAGCTCGAGGCAGGGTGTCACTGGTGTGAACCCCCTCTTATCCTTCCAACCTTCTTACTTTGAAATCATCTTAGTGAGTTTATAAATCTCTCTTAATTAATTTAACAGAATTACATGAATCCTCTGAAGGGTTTTGTGATCAAAATTTTTAATTTCCATTGCATGTATGCATTATGGAAACCCAACAATAAGGACCTCAAGAGGGGCCACACCTTTCTCTTTAGTGTATGGAGTGAAAGCAATCCTTTCCATTTAAATTAAAGTGAAATATGTTAGAATGGTGATTGAATCTGAGATGTCCGAAGTGCAATGGGCTGAGTAAAGACATACACAGTTAACACTTGTGGACAGTGAAAGATTCAAGGCGCTATATCATTCTCAGTTATATTAAGGAAGGATTGCAAGAGCATTTGTAAAAGAATAAGAAAGCATGACATAAGGGTTGGGGATTGGGTTTTGAAAAAAGCAAAGCAGAATATTATTTTTTATTTGGGAGGGAAATTTAAGTCTAACTGGGAAGGTCCTTATACGGGTGTAATATAGCTGACAGACGTCACATGGAATGAGTTTTCAGAATTGCTCAATGTTAATCATCTTAATCAATACTATAAATAATATTATAAATGTATATCAGAGAAGAAAAATACTTAGTGTGAAAACCCGAAAAGGCTAGCTAAGGACAGGGGTATTGTCATTTTGAAATGCATGAAATGCAACTATGCTTTTATTACATTACATTTGGTGCATATAAAAATGAATGATAAAAATTACACAAGCATGAAAATGATGAAATGTCTGAATCAGTTTTCAAAAGGCAAAATTTGTTCAATGAAATCAAAAGTGTACCCTATATCTTGTCCTCCCATTAGTTCTTCCATTTGGACATCTTCTTAACCAATTCTTGCATTTGCTTAAGCTCAAGTTCTTTGGCTAACTCGAGTGATTCCCTCTTTACCTTTTATGTCATATAGTCCTCTACATCTTTGAACTTCATCTCTATAAGAGGCATAACTCTAACAGCATTCAAAGGTTGACCTTCAACATCAACAACAACACCACCATGATCGACAGTGTGGAATGGCGGTAGTAATAATAGCAATAAGTGGAATAGTAATGGCAACATGTGGAATAGCAATAGCAGGTGAAATTTCAACTATTGGGGGTTGCATTAGTTTTGCCAAGACTTGTCTTAATTCATCCTGAATCATAGTTTTTAAGTTTTGAATTACTATATTATTAAAATCACCTGGAGTCTAGTTTGATTCTTATTGGTGAGCCATTACTACATTCTTAAAATCACCTAAAGTCTAGTTTTCTTCTTATTGGTGAGCCATACTTTCAGTTATGGAACTTGGTGAAGTTAGTAATGCTTCTAAATATAGTGGATTGATTGGACTTTTCTCTAACTATGAAGGAACTCTCTTGCTATTGATTCAGGGTTGGAGGTGATTCTCTTTAGTCTGCCACCTCTTCTGTTTCAAACACAAGAAGATCTAAGTGAATTTATTATGGCTATAAAACAAAGTGTTAGTGTGATGCATAAAATGCATGTAAGCATATGATGCATGTGCGATGCAAAATTCCTATAAGGTAAATAATGTTATAATATGTAATCCTTCCAACCTTATTACTCCACACACGATTCAATGGTGAATCTCTTACCCTAGGATTGTTAGTCTTGGTCTTAACATTAACAGGGGATATTAAGAACCGATTTGCATACCAAAACTCTTAAAATAAATAACATAAAAATAATATTTTCAAATATAAAAATAAAGTCCAATCTTTATTAGTCCAGAATAGGCCTTTAAAGTATGGACATGGGCTTTTAAAAGTAGAATTACCTCATCAAAACATTCATAAGCAATTTGGGTAATCCTATGGGAAATTACTAAACCATTATATGAGCTCAGCTTGGTATAGTTAAAGGCTCCCTTAGCGACATGCTTCCCATAAAGACTTGGGTTACATACCAACATCATATTGGCTCAGTATTTTTTTGTTTACTTGAGAATAAGTACCCCCCCCCCCCCCACTCTTTAAGGATTTGGGTTATAGAGCATTATTAGATTGGCTTGGGACATATTCTTTGATCAAGGAAAGGCTAAGAGTGATGGTTGACCAATTTATAGTTCCATGAAGTTAATGGAATCAATGGACTTTAAACCAACGCCATCAGGTTATAGGGACAAATTGTAAGATTGAATGCAATAATAAAACAATTATTAATAAGATAATTCTAAAGAATATGAGTAGAATTAGTATCTCTTATCCACCCAAGTCTCTTACAACTACAACACTGTTTGAATTCAAGACTCTCGGGAACATGTAACTATTATCACAAAGATATAACACAGAGATGAGGAGCCACCAACTAGGGTAATAACTGGGATAACTTTTTAAGTGGTGGTAGCTCGATTCCTTAAAAGAGAGTTAACACCACACTGAGAGAATTCTAGGTATGAAATACCAACTTCTTTTAGTCTCACATTCCTTAGATTTATCTTATTATTTAAGGTTAAATTCTTTTAATTACATGTGATTTCATTCAAAAATAAATAAATAGCAAAACAAGGCACTGATCATATGGAAAAGCACATACAAAATGCAGAAATTCAAACATTTAATCCTAAATTAAGCCTAATCTACATTGATTTTAGCTAAGTAGGTTAAGTCTACTTATTATGCATAGGCTTTTAATTAGTGCGTCTAAATCTATAAGTTTTAAGGTCTAAATATAATCTCACCTAAATCTAATTAATTATGGGCCTGAAATTCTTTTACTATTCCTAATCTAATTAATTAAATAAAACCCTAAATCTAATCTCACAAGTCTAATTCAATTTTAATAAAAAAACTTAATTAAAATATTTTAAACTATTGATTTAAAATTTTTACCAAATAAACCTATTTTACTAATAAATTAAATCACATAAAAAAAGAAACATAAATTATTTCACTATTTTTCCACTGTTGGGGCGGTTACAATAAAATTACAAAAAAAAATTAAATACAAGAATAATGAAATACATAACTAAAATTGGAAAAGAATAAAAAATAAATGAAAAAAATAATGATTTATATTTCTGATAAAAAATCTATATTTTTTACCAAAAATAGAAAAGAAAGAAAAGAATAAAAAATGTGTCATATTGGCGACCGGTAGTAAAGTGACTTTGTCGTGTAGTTTTCTCCCATGCGTCACGTGATTCCATCCATGAAACTAAAAAATAAATAAATAAATGTCAGTAACTGATTTAAACAAAATAAAAAAAAAATAAAAATATAGATTAAAAGTAAACAAAAGAAAGAAAGAAAGAAAGAAATCGAGATGATGGATGCTTTATGATTCCTCTCAGAAAATTATATTCACGTTGCTTGATGATTGTGGCTTAGACTTTTATTAGATCTAATTAGAATAAGGATTGATAATAAAGAAATAAAGGGAACAGTCTCTTTTTTTATGTAATATACTAATATTTATTTATTTATTTGTTTTTCTTTGTTTTAGTTATGTTATTTTATGTGTGTTTTTTTATATATATATTTGGCTCTGTGTTGTCTTCTTATAATTTGTATGCTTTCTTGATTTTAATATGCAGATGGATAATGATGGTAAAACCAGTAGCAGCAACATAGCTGCTACTGGTGAACCTACTCCAACTATGGAAGCCATTGAGAAAAACAACATTGAGCAGCCTCAGGCAACTCAAACTTCAAAGAAAAGGAAGGAAATAGAGCACAAATCAAAAGTATGATGACATTTTAAGGAGATTAAAGATGGAGCAAGAGTTGTTATTTAGGCAAGATGTCTTTACTGCGCTAAAAAATATAACTGCCACTCTAAGAAAAATGGCACATCATCTCTTAGGAATTACATATTCACTTGCATGAAAATGCCTCATAATACAACTGTTTGTAAAAATGTGGAAGCTGATAACACAACTCCCCTAGGTAATTAGATATTCACTTAGAAATTTGACCAAGAGGAAATTAGATATTCACTTTCCCACTTGCTTATTCTTTATAAGCTACCATTTAAATTTATTGAATCTGAGGGGTTTAAGAGATTCTTGAGGGCAGCATGTCCTAGGTTTAAGCTACCTTCTAGGTGGACTTTGACAAAGGACTATTTCGAGGTTTTTTTTTGAATGAGTAGTCCTTAAATAATTTTTAAAAAAATCATTGTCAAAGAGTGAACATTAAAACTAATGCATGGACATCAATTCAATGAATTAATTATATGTGTGTCACTACTCACTTTATAGATGATCAGTGGAAGCTGTATAAAAAAATTATGTCTTTTATCCTGTTATATCTCATAAATATGAGTATATAGCAAAAGCATTAGAAAATTGTATGCTTGAGTGGGGGCTGACAAATATTTTTTCTATTACATTAAATAATGCATCATCTAATGACACAACCATGTGATATTTCAAAAAGATAATGTTGAGTTGGGTGTTAGTGCTGTCAGGTGTAAATATTTGTATATGAGGTGCATTGCTCATGTTGTGAATCTAATTGTCCAAGAGGGGTTAAAGGAAGTCAATGACTATGTTAGAAAAGTTAAAGAATATGTTAGGTATATTAGAAATTCTCCAGCTAGACTTAGAAAATTCAAAGAATATGCTGATTTAGTTGGTTGCACTTTAAAAGCATGTTTGTCTTTGGATGTTCCAACGAGGTGCAACTCTACCTATTTGATGCTTAAAACTGCATGTGATTTTGAAAAGCATTTGACAAGTATGATGAATAAAAGTCTTCATTTAGATCTGATTTGAAAGGCGATATGCATGATTACTTTGATTGGTGTTGGGGTCATTTTTCAAAACCTTGATAGCCGATGATGAAAAAGCTAAAATGTCTTATCAGACAACTAATTTTATGAAGAGAATAGAAATTCAAACCATTTCAAAATCCACTGAACCACTAAAAACTTAGTTGATCACTAATTACACCGTTTCAAGACCTAACAAACCCTGATTAAACCTTAACCCAACAATTTTTGTATTGAGAAGGAGATTTGAGAATAATAATAAGAGAGAAGTTCACCCAAGTCATGTCTTCTAAACCAATAAGTACTATCCTATATAAGGCATATTTACAGTCTATATTCTGTAGTTTTTAGTCTAGTTTTGATTCTTGAGCTTCACTTTTACCTCTGGAAGCCCCGAGAAGAAAAGTCAAACTTTGGCCAACAAAACTTTTCAGTGGTAAAACATGATGGAAGTCGGTTATGCTACTTAGGCTTTAAGAATAGTGTGGTGAGCACTAGCCTAAGTTGAGTAAATTTCAAAAATTTACTTTCTCATAACCCTTCATCACATAAAGAATTTTCACTCTCATGAATCCATTTTTCACTTAAAGACATAGCTAACATACATCAACATGTATAAACATAAAACTTAAGAAATCATATTGGCGGAATACTTACAATCTCCTAAGTGTTTGATGTAGACCACAAGTAATTTACTATAATGGATTGCTCTTTTGAATCAATGCTAAGCCATCCAAATGTATGGCCTCTAGCTTGAAACACCAAAGCCTTCCAATCACCTTCTTACCTTTGATTCAGTGTAGTTGCAAGCACCTCTCTTGTGACCCAAAGAAACTTTAACTAACTCAATCCTACTAGCAAGAACTAAGAGTTTATGTTTGGTATATTTTGTGTTTCCTTTTGGTATATGTTTTGTCTATACTCTTTCCACTAACACTTAATGGATATTAAAACTTTTAACCTTTAGAACTCTTCTTAAGGTTATATTTATATGTAGATAATTAGGGTTAATTAGACATACACATATAAATATCTCTTATACCGTCATCATTAAGAAGCCACCTCGCATGCCACCTCATGATATAGTTAAGAGTGTCTATGTATAAATATCTAATACGCGTAGAGAATATATGTAGATATATATTAAACACATCTCATGTATTTAATATACACAGATATATTATTTACACAACCCACTAACTCAACTTGACCCAAAAGTCAACTAAACACACATAAGAGATAATATCTCCTAATATGCCAAAATAAACTTATATTGATAAATGGACTTAGGCTTGGTTGTTGGGCCAACTCTTAGGCCAATATATGAGCCAAGTCCAATCCATAAATCAATTAGGTCTAGTTTATGGAATTGGGCCTTTTGGTTAGGCCAACTCTTGGCTCAAGCCCATTCCATCAAACTAATGGGCCTTAGGTTGATGGGCCTTAAAGTTGGGCCAACATTTAGCCCAACCCCATTCCATTAAACTAATGTGCCTTCAGTTATGTTAATGGGCCTTGGATTAATCTTTGGACTAAAACTCTTTTGGGCCTAGGCCCACACACCTTGGGCCATTAATCCAAGTCCATAAGGAAACAACATATATTATTTATTTAATACTTTAATTAATATCTCATATTAATCAAGTATTTAATAACTAAACTTTTGGTGGAATTAGATTACATGATATGCTAGAATCATTGCTCAAAGCATAAATCCAATTCCATTAATCTTAATTAATTGAATAAACTCTTTAATCAATAATTAGATTAATAAGGTGATATGGAAAAACTCTTTTAGGTGTGACTTACTAGGTTCATGTCTAATTGGCAATGAGAATATAATATCAACTCTTAATATTATTTGAAACTCTTTTAAACTTAAATGTGAAAATCCTAATGATATACATTTAGTTCTTATAAGTTGTGACTGACCCCTAGCATCGATATCATAACTACCCAGTTAGAAATGAATGCATATAATGATTCACATGAACCCTTATGGTCATAATTACCGTGCGCTAAAATCCCTTCATTTGAAGATCCTGATATACCCTAGAGTCAAGGTTTAATCAAACTATAATAGTTGTATCATATGACCTCATCTCAAGTTATTCTTAATAAAACATAACAAATACTTTCTAGCACTGAAACTCTTTCATACTGTGTTATGTTTGTCCTAGCTAAGAACTCTATTCATCAAGAATAAACTTAGATAGCATAGGATCTATCCTAGTTCACTCTAGGCAATAAATCCAATCTTGGTTGAACACTCATCCCTACATTAAATTGACTAGAGCCACCACACGCCATATACCCATGTTTTAATAACACAAGTATGTAAACGGTAACAAACTCTAACCACTTAAATTTAGATGATGTGTCACCTCAGGTCAAAGGATTATATGCACCATTATGACCTAGACTGCGATCGTTGACTATAAGTGAATATCCTTGCGATCACTAATCTAACGTCACTATTTGATCCAGCCATCACATGATTATCCACATGCCTATTCTGATATCTCATATCAAGTAGCATGAGACTCACTACCTTTTACTATTAGCACCACATACTAATCAAAGAAAATAGACTGAGGTGATAGTCTAATTAATATTACCCAAATATTAATTAATTGATGATGAACTATTTATAGCATATGTGCTAAATAAATTTGTATCTTATATTATCAACTCTTGATAATAAATTTATTTAACATAATGCTAAAGGATAAATACTCAAATAAATAAACACTTTTTTTATTTGAATACTTTATTGCCATTTGGGATAATTTACAATGTCATTATATATTACAAAATGGCACTAGGGCACATATATACTAACAAAATAGAGCTCCCGGAGTTGAATTTTAGTCTGGAACTGTCTTCTAAAATTCCAGTGTGTCGGTGGGTCTCATTTGGCAAAAATTCAAATTTTAACCTTCGGCGGTCAGACCGAGCCCGCCTCTCCTTATCCTTATCCAAAAAGGGACACTTGTCAAAAAAGGTGCTTTCCAAGTTTGAAATATTCCAAATTTGAAATATACTAGGACAAGTGTCAACTTATTAAATGGAAAGTATATACTATGACCCAATAACCTTTTAATATTCAAGGGAATTTACAATAAATGTCACTACCTTTGTTTGCCTATAAATAGAAGCTTTGAGGAAGCTTTTAGGGAACTTTTAGAGAGGCTTTTGGGAACCACTTCCATATAGAGAAAATTCCAACAAAAAAACCCAAAATGATCATAAAATAATTCTCTCCACAAAGCCTTTAGAAATTAGGGAATTTAAGGGGAAACTATGCCATAATTCCTATAAAACTAATGTCTCTCTATTTTCTTCTCAAATTCATCTCTAAAATACCAAAATCAATCATCTAAATACCAAACCCAGCTCCAGTAAATCAATTCCTTACGAATTCAAATCTAATCCTCACTCAAACTCACAAAAAACACCCTTTACCCTTTTTTGTTCAATCTCAATTCTCTACAATCAATTGGTGTTTCTTGGTGAGTTCTTGGCCAAATTTTGAGGCTAAACACTTTCAAGAACATCATATTCATCAATTCTTATCTCATTTTTGGGGTTTAGGGCATTAAAATCGAGTTTTGAATGCAAAAGAGTGCAAATTCGCACTGAGACTCGAGTTTTAAAAACACCAAATTTGGACCATTAACTAGCTATTGCCGGCTATTGAGACTCTTAGACCAGCTATTGGAGTCACAAAATCTAGCTCTTCAGGCCAAAAATCCAGTTGTTCGTCCCCCTTCATCCCAAGTGACTCCGATGATGGTTTTAGGGTTCCTAAGGGTCTATACTTGCTTGAGTATGATTCTAAACCCTCCCTAACAACCTAGGATGATGGAATTAAAGCACTTTAACTAATTTTTCTATTTTTAAATGATTTTTCTATTATTTTCCTTTTATTTCTTAAAACTCTTTCCAAAGTGCTTTTATGTGTGATCCTTGATCTTGCTTTGGTTTGATGAATGTGGTTATTGAGTTAGTTGTTTCGTTTGTTGAGAATCCGACAAAAGGCCACTATGAAATTGACGTGGTTTATTTCATCATATATATTTAATCAGTGATAATGAATAATTTGTAACCAAAAGTAATTATTTTATGATAAAGTAATTTCATCATATATTTAGCCATTTAATGACTATTGCATTAGTGTCATATTAAACTATTTTATTAGTGACAAAAATTTATCATCATTTAAAAATTTTTATTAGTGACGATAAAGAAATTTAGGTGACAAAATATTGACTTAAACATGACAAAGATCGGCATCATAAAAAGCACGAGATAGTTAGATTGACAAGCATTCATCACATAATGAATAAATAAACAAGCATCCATCAATCAAGCTAAAGATCATGTAAGCAAATAAGCACATAGCACATAGCACACAAGCATGCAAGAAATAATCAAAACAAACGAGCAAATAAGCAAAATAAAGAATGGGGAAAGGGATTAAGGATTACAACCTAAGAAAAGAGCCTATTCTAATAAATACATCCAAAATAGAAATAAAAAGGGGGAATTGGGATTAAGGATTGCATTGCCTTGGAGAAACCCTATTCTATTAATTACATTAAAGTGGAAAAAGGAAATAAAAGTCTTTGTCATGACCCAAACCGAAGGTACGTGACCGGTATTAGGGAATGGGAATACATAAAGTAACCGAAACCCGTAGTAAGTCTTAAAAAAGTTTTGCGAAATAAAAGTAGTACTCTTAACAATAAAATATAATAAATGCACAATATAAAAAAAAAATATAACAATATTCTTTAAATACAAAATTAAAAATAAGATAAAATCAGAATATCGATAATACATATTTGAATTTACTACTGCGGTGTCTAGAATTTAGTTACACAGTATACAAATCAAATTAACATACATAATGTAGCCGGTGAAGAACGAACTCAGTGTAAACTGGGGATACTAGCAGATAGACTATGAGGTCCTAAAAAAATAAATTGAGGGGAATCAGACCTCACTGAGTGAATCAATTTTATAAAATGCATGATGGTTTTAAAACCATTCGTTAAAACCTTTTTTAAAAACAATATAGAATAAAATAATTATAATTATTTAAAATCATTTACTTTTATCGATAATATTTATATAAAGTCTCTTTAAAAACTTCTTAAATCAATTTAATATGAAATCTTCGTACAAAAATATTTAAAATAATTATTTTGGTCGAAAACTGGTAAAGCACTTAAACCATTATTCTAATAGCCTTTTGGCTCTCTTTAATCTAAGTGACTGTCGTCCCGAGAGCAAGCATCAATCAAGTTACTGTCACAGCCATTTCACTTATTTTGTATTGATATCCCGAGAGTAGCCTCAACCGAGTTACATCCTTTTTACCGGCCCGAGAGCACTAGCTCTATCAAGCTTTAACCATTCACATTTTATTAATCACATACTGAGATATTACCCGTGCGTACATGGTCCTAGTGACACCCACTAGGTAGCACGTTCTACTATTATCTCCAAAACAATTCGAATTATAAATAATAAAATAAAATAAATAAATCATTAAATAATGAATAAATAAACGATTAAATAAATGAATAAAACTTAACAAAGTAATTTTTCTGTAAACATGCTTTTAATTAGTATTCATAATTCAATCATATAGTCATTTATTTATTATTTTTAATTACTTGTAAATATACTTAAAACACACAACACACATTTCATAAAATAAACTCACAGGTTGAGCGTGTCGGGCAACGCGTTCTCTGTTGCCCTGGTGCTACAGCTCGTGCCACGGAGTTCTCTAAAACAAATAATATTTATTTAAAATATGCTCGTAAAATAAAATAAATAAATTCATGAAAATTCTTGGAATTATGAAAACTAAAGGATTGATGAAACTGACTCGACCAAAGACACAACTCATCTAAAACTAGAATTTCGACACAGGCCGATGTCACGTTTTACGAGAAATCTACCAAAAATTTGGCAGAGTCTCCTCTGTAAAACGGACATCTCTCTACTAAAAGTAGAGTCATTCCTGCACGAAAATACACTTCTATTCACCACACAATACCACACTCGGATCGAACTCCCAAACTACACACAATTTCGATCGAGTTCATGAACAACACTACCACAAAATATATATATATTTGAGTTATAAAAATATATAACAAGATTTTATAAAAATTAATTGGACTGTTTGAATAATAATTTCTTTTAAATAATTATCATATATATAAGCCCAATTTATTTAAACTATTAATATTTCTCATTTAATATATTAATATATATACTTAAAATTTATTATTTATAAAATTCCGGAAAATTCAGAAAAATATATTTTAACACTAAATATAATTAAATCATCAAATAATGAAATACTATACTATTTATATACATTTATATTGCTTCTCAAAATTTATCTAAAATCAA
>CATIWM010685523.1:0-13365 GCA_949671775.1 Mallotus repandus
GATTGGGCAATGATTGTAATTCGGGGGATCAACCAGAGAAGTGAATTGTGAATCTTTTAGAAGTGTGTTTGCGTGTAGGAACGACTCTACTTTTAGTAGAGAGATGTCCGTTTTACAAAGGAGACTCTACCGAATTTTTGATAGATTTCTCGTAAAACGTGACATCGAGTCGGTCTTAAGTCTTGAGTCTTAGTCGAGTTGGGTCTTAGATTGAGTCATTCTTTAGAAATCTCAAAAGTATAAAATTAGAAATTTATTTCTAATTATATATTTGTTATTATTTTCTTTTAGCTGCACCGCGAGCTAGGCCTTCTGGACTGGGCCAGCCGGGCGCACACCTGTGAGTTATTATTATATGTATGCATGACATTTAGAAATATATTATTGGCATCCATATTTTAAATAAATGTGAATTTCCATATGCTATATTGCATTCATTTTAATTATTGTTATTATCGCATTATTATATATACATGTTTTATATATATTAATGTCATAATTATTTGTATATTTTGGATGTCGTGCATATTTTATATAATTTCAATACTTTATTTAATATGAATTATTTATTTATTTCGAATAAAATATTTTTGGAGGATAGCCGTAGAACGTGCCACCTAGTGGGTTACATTAGAACTGTCGCGCAACAGTACGTTAGATGCTAGGATATGATTTATTGATTGATGATTAAATATTATATTGAGAATTTTGGTTGAAAAGCATGACTGTTGCAGCTTGGTTGACCTAGTGTCTTGGGGCTAGTCCACTGTCAATTTGGAAAAGAGAAAAATTTGGTATTTAAGTGAGACTGATGGCAAGTAAGGATTATGTAATTTGAGGATGTGAACTTTTTAGGTTTCTGCTCTGATCCTCTAACAAATTAAATTATAAAAAATATTTTCAAGCATCTATGTGGATTGTATGTATATTTATATAAATATAAATATACGAATATTATTATTGATGCTTGTGTGTACGTGCATTAGGTTACATGCATATATATAATAATGATTCACTCAGTGAGGTGTGGCCCCCCCTCAATTATTTTTCAGGATTCTTCTCGTCAGACCCTTACTAGTAGTACTCTTCGCCGGAATCTTTCTTCCCCGGCTGACTTATGTAAATTTTGAACCGTCACTTTTCTTGTATTTTATTAGACGCTGTAGTAGTAGTATATCTTGTGGTAGTATGTAATATTGTTTTAGACTGAAATTGTGTATTTGAATATTTGTATAAATATTTTATTATGATATGATTTGGAGTTTTCTTTATATTATTAAAAGTTTAATTCTGAGGTATTTTTATATGTTTAAATTGTGTTTAAGGCTTGCTATGGGTTTCGAATTCATGTGAATTCCTATTCCTTAGCGCCGGTCATGACTCTTGGATTTGGGTCGTGACATTCCAGTAATTAATTGAGGAATGACTCAAAAAATTAGACAAGGTCTACAATGAAATATCACCTTGAAAAATGTTAATCAGTAATTAATTTTCTCCATTCTGTTTAAAATTTTACCTCTATTGATCTGTGTATTGTTTGCCTCTCTCATATGCTTGTAAGGTTGTATAGGTACATAATGAGTATTTTAATTTATGTCTAAATGGATATATGTATGTATTTTAATATGTATTTGTGTCTTTTGGTTCATTGAAAAATGGTTTCATTTCATTTTTTTGATGATTTGTCTTATTCATCAAATCATCTTATTTACGCCTTGTTTGATTTGAAAAGTCTAAAGTGCATGAATTGTATTTTCAATTGATTTCAACTTGATTAATTCTCGAATTTGGGAAGCTCAGAGTCACAAAAGTTCAATTCTTTTTAACTTTAAGATTAAAAATTAACATGAATTGAATTCTTTTGCATGATTAGTTATTTTAGGATTTCCATGTTTACGCTAATTGAAGCTAATAGTGCATGTTTTTCTTAACCTGGTGATTTGAGATTTGCTAAGGTGAAATTGTTTTATGGTTTTAGGATTTTGTGATTTCCCTGGAGTTTCTAATTTCCATTGAATTACTTGTACCTTTAATTTTATTAGCATGACAATTTTGAAGTTTTATTTTGGGTATGGAGCGATAAGAGTTCAATTGCTTGCAAGAAAATGCATCCTCCTTTGACATTGCATAGGCGCCCAATGTGTGCTGAAGTGAGTTTGCCGCCCTCCCTGCTACCCTTCTTTCCTTTTGTGGTTCTTTTTCTTTCCTGATAATTAGAAACTTACTCTTGGTTTCTTGCTTTTAGTTTTGAATAGATTACTCATACATTAGTATATTTGTTCTAGGATTAGTGATAAGAACGAGAGGGCCATAACATTTTTTGGATTGAACGGCTAGTGGTATATAATATATTATTATGAGTAACTTTGTGGCAGGGTGAACTTATTATTTCTTGATGAACTTCAGATGATGTTGTTGACCTGGCCCCACTGTTTCCTCAGCTGTTGGGTGGTTGTGTTATTGCTTAGTTTCTTTCAGTATTTTAACATGGAAATTATGAACAAAGAAGACTAAAAATAAAGAGAAAAAATGAGAAAGGATGAAAATGATTTTCGATGATTTATTCTTGGGCAATAACCCTATATTTACACTGTACAAAGTCAATTATGTCCAATAAACATGGCATAATTACAGCAGCTAATTGATACATATTTACAACATTTGATTATGATTCAAATCCCTTTGATTTATGTTCTTTCCTTTCATACGCCCCCTTAAACTGATGATGGAACAACATCATTTTATTGTGATAGAAGTTATGGGAAGATTTAGTTTGTGATTTTGTAAAAAAATTAGCCAATTGATGTTTAGATGAAACATGAGGAAGAATAATAAGACCTTGTTCAAACTTCTCTCTAACAAAATGACAATCCACTTCAATGTGCTTAGTATGTTTGTGAAAAATTAGATTACTAGCAATTTTAGCGGCGCTTTCATTGTCACAGTACAAAGGAGTGGGGGACGTTAGTAAGATGCCAAAATCTTTTAAAAATCATTGTAGCCAAATGATTTCACCACAAGCTGATGACATTGCTCTATATTCTGCTTCAGTAGAAGACTTGGACACAATGAGTTGCTTTTTAGACTTCCAAGAAAAAAGAGACTGACCAAGGAAAACACAATATCCAGTGGTAGAGCATCGAGTATTCAGGCAGCCTGTCTTAACATACTATTAAAGAGCTCGAGTTCCCCCAACTATGCCTTTACTGTCGCCAACTCTGGATTCAGGTAATCTTTCTTCCTCTCCTTCACTTACCTTATCCACTTCACCACCATCATCACCCACTGCACCATCATTACTGCCTACTTCACCACTAACTCCATATGATTCACCACCATCTCCACATACTTCACCACCATCACCACCTACTGCACCGCCCCTACTTTGATGATCCACTCATGTCATTAAAGCTCCTGATCATCTTGGTTTATTTACTACACTTGATCCTTTTTCTATTCCTTGATCTTATAAGCAAGCAACAGGAAGTGCACAATGGTGTAACGCTATGGAAGAAGAACTCAAGGCATTGGAAAACAACCATACATGGGAAATGGTCCCTTCTCCTATAGATCATCATGTGGTGGGTTGTTGATGGGCACATGATTAAGAAAACAAGACAAAGGAACAGAGGAATGTAAAGATGATAAAGAAGGAGAGGAAGTAGAAAAATAAAAATTATCTTTAAAAAATGACATTTCTAGAGATCTTTATTTTCTTTACTTCCCAATCATAACATCGGTATCCTTTTTGAGTTTCAGAGTACCTTAAAAAAATGCAATGAACAGACTTGGCATCCAATTTTGAGCATTCTGAAGGTGGTAAAAGAACATAACAAGTACATCCAAAAACTCGAAGTAGATTATACTTGGGAGGATAGCCAAATAATCTTTGTAAAGGAGAGATGTTACTCAATTATGAAGAGGGCAAATGATTAATTAAGTACGCAGCTGTTGAAATACTCTCAGCCCAGAATGTCTTGCGTAATTTGGCATGCAACCAAAGAGCTTGAGCAGTCTCTGTAATATGTTTATGCTTCCTCTCAGCTATGCCATTTTCCTGTGGCTGATGAGGGCAACTTCGTTGGTGAATGATCCCTTCGGAAGATAGATATGTGGCAAATTTAGCAGAAGCATATTCTCCCCCTGAATCTGTATGAAAAATCTTAATCTTTTTGTTAAACTGAGTATTCACCATGGAATAAAAGGACTTAAAAACTTGCAAAACTTTAGATTTGAGACGTAAAAAATACACCCAAGAAAAACGGGACCAATCATCTACAAAGAGAACATAACAAAATTTTCCAATGAAAGATGCAACAGGAGATAGCCTCTATACATCGGAATGAATGATATCAAATGAAGTAGAATGTGAACTACGACTAAAAGGCTATGTATGAGCTTTAGAAAGAGCATAATCTTCATAAGACCTATTAATATATGACTTTTGATTAAATTTGTCAAACACTCTAGAGGAAAATAAAGAACGTAAACTAGGAGAATTAAGATGTCCTAAATGACAATGCCAAAGTCACCAAAGTGTATTAGTAGAACTCATATCATTTGAGGAAGGAGTAAGTGAATAAGTTGCTGAATTCGAAGAATGTCCCAAATCCAAGACAAAGAGTTCCCCTTTCCTATGGCCTATCCCAATCACCTTCCCGGTCCACAGGTCCTATATAATACAACCAGAAAAGAAAAATGAGATAATTCAATTATTTTTCACCAATTCACTAATAGAAATGAGATTAGTTGAGAGTTTAGGAACATAGAAAACATTAGAAAGAGATAAAGGTGGTGAATCAGGAGGTTTAATGGTTAGTGAACCAATTCTTTGTACTAGAAGAGTCTGTCCATTGGCAATAAGGAATAGAATGATGAAGAGTATTTAGATTACCAGTCATATGATGTGTTGCTCCTGAATCTAAAATCCATGAAGGTTTTGAAATAATCTTACCCATGCCAGAGGCATGAAGAGCTTGAATGACTTGTTGCAATAATTCTGGAGAAAGGGTTGAACACTGACCAGAGTTGTTATCAAATGTATCACTTGTCTTGGATGAATCTGAGGACACAAATGCAATCACACCATTAGATGAGGATGAAGCAACGTAAGATTTAAAATTTTATCGTGGCGGTATTTTTCTGTAATTTTCTATGACATGCCTATATTTCTTACAATAACGACAATAGGGAGCGAATGAGTCTTGCTTTTTCCTGCATTAATGAGCTAAGTGCCGAACCTCATGACAATTATAACATTCAACCTTACAAGTACTATGATTTTTGGGCTTATAAGTGCTAGCCATAAGAGCCATAACTTGTGTTGGATGATGAGATGATAACGACTGTAGAAGAGTTTCTTCTACAAGTAATTCTGCTATGATGTCATCAATGAACTGGTTGGCTCTATGATTAAGAAGGGATGCATGAACATGCTCAAATTCAAAGCGAAGTTTCATAAAAAATTAACGAGTTTGATGTTGTTGTCTTAGTCGCACAATAGTTTTAAGAGCTTCTTTAGGAATGTCATTGTTGATCATGTCCATTTCATTCCAAAATTTAGTTATAGTTAAATAAAAATCTTGAATACTAAGAGAATTTTGGGATAGAATACTTATCTCTTGTTTTATTTGATAAATTCGAGCCTCATTACTTTGTTTGTAGATTTTCTGTAAATAATCCCACATGTCCTTGGTTGTTGCTAATGGACTGAGATTTGTAGCAATAGAACTTTCCACAGACTCCATGATCCACGTTTTGATTTTTGCATTATTGATGATCCATTTAGAGGTAGTTGATCCTTTCAAAGATTTAGACATGGAGCCATAAATATATCCCCAAAGATCTTGTTCTTATAGAAAATTCTTCATATAAGATGACCACAAAAAATAATTCTTTCCATCAAATTTGATGGCTAGATGATGATTGTGTGACTCCATGAAGAGAAGATTGAATATAAATTGATTACTGTTGGGAATGAGATATTGGGGATGAAACCCAACTATTGCGAAAGGGAAAACCCTTTTGAATTGATATTTTAATTTTAAAGATGATGGATCAAACTTGGAGCTCTGATACCATATGAACAGAGAAGACTATGAAGAAAGAGAAATGATAAGAAAGGATGAAAATGACTTTCGATAATTTATTCTTGGGCAACAACCCTATATTTATATTGTACAAAGTCAATTATATCCAAGAAATAATGCATAACTACAACAGTTAAATTATACATATTTACAACATTTGATTATGATTCAAATCCCTTTGACTTATGTCCTTTCCTTTCGTAGAAATTATATGTGATCCTCTGTTTATTTTTAATGCCAAACAAATATATATTGTCTTTCGATACATCTGATTTTAACTCATAACTTTTAAACCAAGGATTGAAGGAAACCATAAAATTTTTCATAGTAGACTTTCAAATGTCATCTTTAAAGTGTTTTTCTTACACTATTTGCCTGGTTGGTTCTCCATCAACCATAATTAAAAAAAAAGGATTTATCTACAAAGTGAGTGGCATAAAATTGTTGTCATGTTGTGTCATCATAAAATTGTTGGTATAAACCTACAAAGAGATTTAACCAATTATGCTTAAGGCTGATTAAATAATTATGATGTATTTCTTGCTTTAATGTATTCGTTCTAGGGTCAATGGCAAGAACTAGAGGGCTATAACAATTTTGGATTTAATGGCCAGTGGTATATTACTGAGTAACATTGAGTGCAAGATGAACTTAATGTTTTTTTGACATTATCACAATTTATTTGAATTAAATTTTCTAGCTTTATAAACTTCAGATGATGTTGTAGACCTATCACCCTTACTTTCTTAGCTGTTTGGTGGTTGAGCTATGGCTTAGTTTCTTTCAGTCTTTTTAAGTAGTTATATGTGATCCTCTGTTCTGATTTAGATTTTGTCTCACTACATCTAGTTTTAACTTGTAACTTTTAAAACAAGGATTGGAGGAAACCATAAAATTTTGCACACAAATATTTCAAATGTCATCTTTAAAGTATGTTTCTTACACTATTTTCCTGGTTAGTTCTACACCAGGCATAACAAAAAAAAAAGGGATTTGTCTGTAAAGTGAGTAGCATAAAATTGTTGTCATGTTGTGTCATGTCAATTGCATCCTTACTGATGCTTTTATTAAGGGAAGAGGAACTAATTAATCTTGATCTTTTTTTATACTATCATTATCTGAAAATACCGTAATGATAATCTTTTGTTGTTCATGGAATTCATTTTTCTTACAACAATTAGGATAAGCATTTTGCAAATTATTGAGTTGTTCCAGAAATGTCATTTGGACCATCCTATTGGAGCATTTTTTGGTGAATATATTGACCTCAAAATAAAGCTTGATCAATGTTTCCAGGAGGAGGTGAGCTAATCCTTTTGACATTTTGTTTATCTAATTAGATGCATACTTTTTCTTTGAAACTTTGCAATAATGTTTGAAGTTTTCTCTCAGAAAACTGTGAAGCGGAAGGCAAACTTTAAAGAGAGTAAGAAACTCAAAGAAAGGCTTAAGGCATTCAGCTGCTGAAAGAAGCCCTGAGGAGAAGAATTTTATGTGAAGCTTAGTGATAAGGAGGGAGAAAAGCTTGAAACAATAGCTAAATTATGAACCTTAGGCCATAGACAAAGTCATTTTGTGGCATGAAAAAACATAGAACGGACCACACTGTAAATTGCTACAACATGGTGGTATACTATTGTCTGCCCTTTTTTTTTACAGATAAAAAATGTTATTTGATTTTTCCCTAAGAACGCTTCATAAAAGAATCATGTAAGTAATTATATTAATCTATCTGTACAATCTTGAGGGGACACAATATATTATTTCAAGTTCTTGGTTGAGTTCCAAATTTCATTTTTCTGCTTTAATCTTTCAGTAAAGGGCAGGTAACAAGGCCTCGAATGCATCCAATTCACCTAAGCTGGAACCTCAGCTCAAATGACCCAAACAGCTTCCTTCATCCATACATGTTCAACATCAACTGAATTTATGATTGTTTATTCATTGTTGAAAAATTAACATAATATAAGCATTATTATGGGTCAAAACTAATTACCTTTTCAAATAAATCAAAATAAAAGAGTCAAAGATTTATAGCCATCTGTGGACCATCAAATCATTGCCATTCATCATCTAAAATCAATGATCTTTGTGCAAAAGATGAGCCTGAAATTCTTTGCACTTGATAACACTAAGAGAAGTTGCTATACTTCGAGCCATCTTGAGAAATTGGTGTTCTCTGCAACTTAAACCTATGTTTACTGGCTCATTACATTTAGAGTAGCTATTGGAACCAGCCAACAGAGGACACTTATGGAAGGAAAATGGGAACTCATTGCAAATGTTCCAGTAATTAATTGAGGAATGACTCCAAAAATTAGACGAGGTCTACAATGCAATATCACCTTGAAAAATGTTAATCAGTAAAAGTGATATTGGAGAGAGTATCTTACATTACTCAAATCTCAACAGCTAAATGCATAGTTAACACTTAATCCTTAGTTTAAAACTTTATGTTAATGGGGCCACATTCAAATTAACTAACATAAATGACATTTTATGTGAAGTCACCATAAATCAACAGATGTAATTTTATTATTTAAATATGAATTTGTTGCTTTTTTGTCCTCTTGTTGTTATATAGCTCAATAGATTGGCATAACCTTTCAAATGCAAAACAATGCTGTTACCTTAGAAAAGTTATCATCCGAGAGCTTGGAAATGAGATGTCTTTCAGCATATTAAAAATTGTAGAAGAAAATTTGCATTCACTTCTCCATTTCTCAGTGTTCTCATTATGCTTATAAATGTTCAAGATAATTATATAGTGAAGCAAATTTCATGTAAAACAGTGGTGAGTTGTAAGATAGTACTCGACCAAAAAATACTTCTAAGACAAGGCAAAAAACATAGCTCGGGACCAAAAAATACTTCTGAGACAAGGCAAAAAACATAGCTCGGGACCAAAACATGAATGGGGAAAAAAAGAGCATTTTATAGATGATTATGAATTGGAGTCCCTAGCTATGTTTTTTGCATTGTCCTAAAGTATTTCTTGGTTGAGTACTTAATTCCTTACAGAAATGGTGTCTAGGAGAAGCATAGTCTGGCAGTTCATTTGGGGATAATGTTTGGAGGGTGCAGAAAGAAGCTATACTTAAATTCTCAAACCTTTTTCACATGGTTTGTGAATAATAGAGGAAGGAACTGAAAAAAGTTATTTTTGTATATGAAAGGATGGGAGATTAAAGACATTTTCATTGACCTATATAGAGGAAGAAGAGTAGTATATTGGAAAAATGAAAGTGGGAACAATCCCACATTGAAAAAGAATGAGAAAATGAAGATGCTTATTATTAAAGGGGAGACAAAGCCAATTGGTTTAAGCTTAAGCCATTTTGGTGGAAGGCAAACCCATGATAAAAGCCCATTTGGTGTTAAGGACTAACACTCAAGCTCGGTTAAAAGCCCAAACATGTTGGAGTCCATGGGCCTAAAATTCTACAAGTGGTATTAGAGTGGAACGGTCAAAGGCCTAAAGGAAATATGGCCCAACACTCAAGCCCGGTTAAAAGCCCAAGCATATTTGAGTCCATGGGCCTGGAATTCTACAAGTGGTATAGAGTGGGATGATCAAAGGCCCAAAGGAGTTATTTAGTTCGAGATAGCGAAGTGTCTTAAGGGGTAATTATCTCGTGCACAGTCGAGAGGTACTGTGAAGCCGGTTACTTGCTTGGTTGAGAGAAGTCCTAAGTCTCAAGATGGACCTCACAGTGGGTAGTATCAAATGGTCAACAAAGGTCAAGACCTATGGAAGGGGTAGTGTTTGAAAAATTAAAGTGGGAACAATCCTACATTGAAAAAAAATGAAAAAATGGAGAGGCTTGTAATTAAGGGAGAGCCGCAACCAATTGGTTTAAGCTTAAGCCATTTTTGGTGGAAGGCAAGCCCATGATAAAAGCCCATTTATTGTTAAGGCCCAACACACAAGCCCGGTTAAAAGCCCAATCATGTCGAAGTCCGTGCCTTTTAAATCACACCAGTGACAAATTGTGTGAAAAAAAGGGAAATTTGAAATTACAGAGATAGAAATTGCAATAAAAAAGAGAACTGAAAATGACAAAGAAATAGAGTGACATAACTAAAAGAAAGAAGGGAGAAAGTGATATGGAGGTAAAA
This sequence comes from Mallotus repandus, assembly GCA_949671775.1. Lineage (NCBI taxonomy): Eukaryota > Viridiplantae > Streptophyta > Magnoliopsida > Malpighiales > Euphorbiaceae > Mallotus > Mallotus repandus. The sequence goes on from CATIWM010685523.1 coordinate 10,209, forward strand.
CAAAGCATAAACTAGAGAAAAAAGAGAGAAGCTTGCTCTGCTAAGTTCATTTTCTTTAACCAAGGATCACTTAATATGAATAATAATTAAATTTCATAATTTTTCTAAATAGCTTTATTTATATTTATTTATTTATTTCTTACTTGAAAAAAAACAAGATCCCTTTAAATGAAAGAAGCGTTATTAATGAAGTTTTATATTAAAAAAAATATTGAAAGGGATAGAGGGGTTGCAAGTGAACATTATCCATTTAAATAATAGAAGTAGTGTCAACAAAAAATGGGACAAAATCTGGATTTGGACCTTACCCAGGCACTAAATTGTTGTATAGGTTTGATATTTTGGTATAGTTTTACGACATGATGTATTACAACCTCAAGCTAGTTGTGCATTAATGGTGTCCACCAATAAAAATCCAAACATCAAAGAAGAATTGGTGGACCACCTAAAAACTCAAGTCTGTACTTTGAAACTAGCAGAATTTTGACAATGAGGGCACGTTGCGTTTGGGCACAAGGCTATGTGTATCAGATGTGGAGGAACTAAGAAAGGAGATTATGGAGGAAGCCCATTTTTCTGCTTATAGTATTCATCCAGGTTCTATCAAGATGTATCATGATTTGAAAGATACATATTGGTGGAATGGGATGAAGAGAGACATTGTAGAATTTATGTCCAGGTGTCTTACTTGTCAGCAGGTGAAGTTAGAACATCAGAGGCCTTCAGGATTATTACAATAGTTTCCCATCCTAGAGTGGAAGTGGGATATGATTACTATAGATTTTGTAGGTGGTTTACCTCGTACATCAGGTGGCTATGATGCTATATGGGTGATAGTTGACATATTGACAAAGTTAGCTCACTTTCTGCCAATTAAGAAGACGTACTTTACTGACAGGTTAATAAGATTGTATGTTAACCAAATTATTTGTCTTTATGGAGTACCAGTGAGTATAGTGTCAGACAGAGGAGTCACTTTTACTTTAGTCTTTTGGCAAGAATTACATAAGGCTTTGGGTACAAGGTTGGACTTCAACACAACTTTTCATCCTCAAATTGATGGTCAGTCTGAAAGGACCATTCAGACTTTGGAGGATATGCTTCAGATGTGTGTGATGGATTTTAGTGGTCAATGGGACGTACACTTGCCATTGATTGAATTTGCATATAACAACAGTTATCATGCAAGTATTGAAATGGCTCCGTATGAAGCATTGTATGGAAGAAAGTGCAGATCGCCTTTGTGTTGGGAAGTTGGTGAGAGACAGTTGACAGGACCGAAATTGGTGCATGTGACTTCTAAAAAGATACCTATCATTCAGCAGAGGTTAAAGACAGGCTTTAGTAGACAGAAGAGTTATGCAGACCCTAAGAGGAAGGATGTGTCATTCTCTGTTAGAGACTTGGTGTTTCTTAAAGTGTCTCCAATGAAGGGAGTGATGAGGTTTGGTAAGAAGGGTAAGTTAGCTCCAAGATACATTGGACCCTTCGAGATTCGTTCGGGAGTTGGAGAAGTGGCGTACAGACTGGTGTTACCGCCAGAGTTGTTGTGGATTCACCCAGTGTTTAATGTCTCAATGTTAAGGAAGCATTTTTTCGATCCTTCGCACGTTCTTCAGCCTCAGACAGTGGAGCTTAGTGAAGATTTGGCATATGAAGAATACCCAGCGGTGATAGTGGATCGACAAGTTCGACAGCTCCGCACTAAAGAAATTATGATGGTGAAAGTGCTGTGGAGGAACTATACGGTGGAAGATTGCACGTGGGAGACCGAGGCAGTGATGCAAGTGGAATATCCCTATCTTTTTCATTTGTAAAAATCTTGTACTCCTTTTATTTGTTTAAAATTCGAGGACCAATTTTTATAAGGAGGGAAGATTGTAAACACCCGGATTTTGATATTTATTTATGAAATTAATTGGGAATTTAAATGTGAATTTTATTTTATTAATATTAATTGGAGATTATTAAGTTTAATTATTTTTATTAAATTGATGTTGAAAATATGTTGTTAATAAAAAAATTAATTAAAGTTTTAGACTATAGATATTTGAATATTTAAGTGTGAGTGGGTGTAATTATTTGTAGTAGATATTTTAATATAATATAAATATATGTGTACTTTTAGTACTTTTAATAAATATTATTTTAATGTTATTTTAATTTTAAATTATTTTAAAACTTTTGTCCTTTTGTACTTTTTGAAAAAAAAAAGTAAAGTGGCGGTATATTGCCACTTCTTCTTCAACCTTCCTCATTTCTACTACTACTTCTTCTTGGTCTGTTGAACCAGCCACCACCACTACCACTTCTCCTCACCGCCACCACCACCACATTGCACCACCACTAGCTCGTCGTCCTCCAGCCACCCACCCAGCAGCCGCCTCTCTTCCTTCTCTTCCCATTTTCTCTTGTTTTGACCGGAGCTAGTTTTGGTCGCCGGCAAAGATTCCGATGTCGGTTGATCGAGATTCTAGTGTCATTGGAATTCTTATCTTCCAAGCTTCTCGAATCTACCTTCGGTTTCTTCGATCTCCTTCCAGATCAACTTGAAACGAGGTAAATTATTTTTTGAGTTTTTATTAATTTTTGGATAATCAAGTGAGATTTAGGTTTAATGTTGAGTAAAGAAGTTGATGTAGAGATTGAATGCTATTCAAATATATTTTTTTATATTTTTCGGATTTATTTTTAATTTTTGAAATTCTTGGTTCAGGTTACTATTTCAAGCCCGAAAGTTTTGATAATTTTAATAAATACTAGATATTATTTGGAGTAATGTTTGTAAAGGAAATTTTGTAAAATTAATTATAGATAATTTATTATAATTTTTGGAAGTTATATGTGAAAAATATAAATTTTAGAGAAAATTGTGTAATTTGATTTTAAATTGATTTTTGGTAAATTTATAGTTAATTAACATTTATAATGATAATTTTGATTGTTAGAAGGTATAAACTAATTTTATTAGCTAAATTAGTATTTTTGTATATTTTGTTGATTTTAGATTAATTTCCGGAAATAATATAAATGTATATAAATATTATAGTATTTAATTATTTGATGATTTAATTATATTTAGTGTTAAAATATATTTTTGTGAATTTGCCGGAATTTTATAAGTAATAAATTTTAAGTATAGATATTAATATGTTAA